>JARYZH020000500.1:0-162544 GCA_030021035.2 Notholithocarpus densiflorus
TCCCATGTTCGAGTCCGAATATGGACTTGCGTGGGGTTGCCTACCTTGGGAGCCTAGGATCACTAGCGTCCCTCGTGGAGCTGGGAAGGTATGGCTCACCGCGTCCCCCTGCACCCTAGCACCCATAGTAGCACCCATAGTAGGGTGCTACTATGGGTCACGCCCAGGTAGGATTGCCACGTTGGTCGCCTCCCCTACCCTTTTTCGACTATCAAAAAAAAAAAAAAATCTATTATAGCAGAATCATTATCACTATTGGCAAGAACTTTATCTCCAACTAGCTCTAATTTTTTCAGGCTTGTGGAAGTTATGACCACTTTGTAACCTTTAAACACAAAGTTATACAATCTCAATTCTGTAAGAGCAGGACTACCCAAAAAAATATTCTGCATCATATCATGGCTCAACCTTGCATAACCAATCCATAGTACTTTAAGCGAAGCCCAACAAATAGTAGGTTTTTTTGTAAAGCGACAAAACCTTAGAGACAAGGTCTTTAACGTGGAACTTGTGCGTAAACGTCGAGGCAACAAGTAACTTGAACCAGATGTTTCAAACTCTAAATAGAGCTTTTCGACTTTCTGGGTTGTTGCGAAGCAAACCCATTTGTTCACTTCAGAAGCGTAACTAGTTTTGTATGCGAAGTCGATGAGAAACTTGTCTAACTTACCAGAAGAACTGTATAGCTCTAGGGTTTTGCACACGAAGGCAACGAAGCCAGGGACACGTGCTACGCCGGGAAGGTTATAGAAGGATAAGTCATAGACAAAAGTCCATAACCAGTTTCATCTCTTTGATAAAACGCTGGTCTTGATGGCGTCTTCTGCGGCCAAGAAGGAGAGGATGTGGTGGAGAATGGAGTCGTGTAAGGGGCTGATATTGATATATAGGCAAAATTTATTCATAACACAAAGTATTTACTAAATAATAAGCATATTTATAAACATACCCATATTAATTTTAAACATACATATAAACATATATATCTTAAGCATCTTTATAAACATAAGCAGCAATAACTATTTTATTCAAACACTTATTCAACTTCACCCACTATGATGTTATTTTGAGTAGTTTTTATTTTAAATTTTTATTTCTAGAACTTCACTTATAACATTGTGGGTTCCATCTTATAAGATAAAGTAAAGTTGAGCAAAAAATATCTAGTTTTGAAATAGAGCTCACTTCCTTCCTTTCAATTGCTATCTAAAATAAAATTTCAAACATATATATAACAATGGTAAAAAACAAAAATCATAAACTCAACAAGTTTTTCCTTTCCTAGAATTTCTCATAATACAATTACACGTGCTCTTTTACCTTCTAATGGAGGCCTTAGGGGTCCTTAGCAGTGTCTTGGTAGTGTTTATGATGTCAAATATTTAGAAGATGGTTGGTGGGGAAAAAAAACTATTTTGATCATCAATTCCTTTACATGATTGGAATGATTTTGATATTCAATAACAAAGTACCTTTTTTTGAAATGGGTGGAAATATTTGACTTTAATCTAAATTGGAATGTCTTATGGATCAGCGTCCCTCTACATATATGAAACAGTTCCCAGTGGAACATATAGTTTCCTTTTATCTTTCTATAGATTTTGCATTCCCTTTAAAAAATCCTTACACTATTTTGCTAGGCTTTAAGGTGGAGATACAAAGTTTATGCATAACACAAAGAATTTACTAATTGATAAGCACATTTATAGACATATAACCATATCAACAAAGTTTGACTATAAATTTAGTTGTAATCTAAGGTTACAATTTTACTCAATATCTTTTTATTTAATGCGAATTTTGCCAAATCCACCATTGTATTATATTTTCTTCTTATATTCTTCATGTTTGCAAAATTTCAAGAAGATCAAGATTAATAGTTATGTTATCAATTAAATGTTTAAATTTCAAGTTTTGCCAACCTAAAATAACATATAAAAAATAAGTTTATAGATCGAATAGTAAATTACATCCAATTGGTATGAAATTTGATATGTGTGTTAAAAACATAAAGAACATGCAATTTAACGATAAGATATTAAAAAAATGTATCAATGTTAATTTTTTTTACAGAGAGTTGTAGCCTTAGGCTACAACCAAGTTTGTAGCGAAATTTTGTCCTAACCATATTACTTTTAAACATACTTATAAACATATATAACTTAAGCATATTTATAAACACACCAGCAACAATAATTATTTTACTCACACTTATTGAACTTCACCACTCTAATGTTATTTTGGGTAAATGTTATTTTAAATTTTATTTTTATCAACTTCATTCCCGATTCCACCTTATAGGATCGATAAAGTAAAGTTGAGCAAACAAAATCAAGGTTTTAAATAGAGATCTTTTTCCACTTTCAATTGCTCTCTACAAAATATTCTTATAAAAATTTTCAATTTCTAATAAATTTCTTTCATAAGAAGTCTTCTCAATTTTTTTGGTTTAAATATAAATACAACAATAAGAGTTGAGGCACAACCACGGCAAATTTTGTTCATATTGATGTTTCCAATATAGCAACCATATAATAGGTAGAAAGATATACTGAAAAACGGATATTGATATGCTTTCAAGATCTATAAGCAAGAGAGATCCCTAAATATGTATTTCGAAAAAGAGATGAATAGATCGGTCGTAGCCAACTGAAGGAAGGGTTGCTAACGCGCCTCTGCAATCTTTCTAAAGCAAGAAGCGCCTTAATATTCTAATATTAGTAAAGGTGCTTTAGCCTATCTAAACGTAAGGGGTCTTTTCTTGCTCGTTAGTGCCTATACAATATAATAATTTTGAGAATCATAAATAAATGTCAATTAATTTCATATTAACATGATATAATATTATATATGTTATCTCTAGAGTATATATGAACAAATAAATCAAGGTTAATAGTAACTTGACGGTTATTTCATAGGTTCATATAACAATTTCCACATTAAAATTGCAATAATATAACAACACAAAAACTCACATACAAATAACTACAAAAATAATTTGTTTATGCTTATATGCTTCCACTTCTCGTGGATGGAAATCTTCATTACTGTATACGGTTGTATCTCTATATTGCTATACATTCTGTAGAGGAATTGTATTTTTATATGATGTAGTCTCATTTTTCACCTCAAGGCAAAGTTAAACATGGCCCCAAAGAGCAACAAAAAGTTGTTTTCAGACCCTTAGCAGTGTTCTTTCTTTTCCATGGTACCCTAGATACTCCCAAAAGTGCAGCTTATATGCCTTGAAAAAGGAAATAACTTATTAACTTCATTGACAATAACAACAATAACAAAAACCTCCCTATGAAAATGTCCACTTAACATAATAATAATCATATTCTTCAGTTTCACTAATCTATAGTTGAAGAAAAGTGAGGTTTTAATATTAGAGGAAATACCTTTTCCACCAGTTTCTTCCTTCTCCCTTTTAACAAAATCCTCCATCTTGTAATTGATGCAAACATTAGCTCCACGATCCTTGCAAACAGCTAATTTTTCATCATTCCTTGCCAAACACAATCTAAAAGATATTATACATGGAAACTAAACTTATGCATGCATTAGAAGAAAAGTGATATTGGACTGTCAACAATAATACTGAATTGCAAACAATAAGGAGTGGTGTTTTATATTATATATAGATAGATATAGATTTTCAGTATTAATATAGTGTGAGGAGAGGAAGAGATGAAGGAGTTAGAAAGCCAAAGTCTAGCGTTAGGAAGCTGAGGGGTTGCCGTTTGAGATTGTAACCATGGAACACAGGGTGTAATCATGGAACACAAAGGGTTGCCGTCTAAAATTGTAACCGTGAAAGAGATAGGGTTGGGAATTTCTAAAATTGTAACAGTGAAAGAGATAGGATTGAAAAATAATTTTCTTTTTATTAGGAATTTTAAATTTAGGAAAACTATTTTTAAATTGTAGGACAAATTCAGGGAAAAAATGGTAATGACATGGCTGTTGATGTGGTTCAACCTGAGCGTAGCAACATTAAATGCTACATTTTAGCTTTTAGTAATATATAGATATGTTGTTACGGTACATGTTTTTACACCTATTTTTATTTAAATACCACCTATCTATGCTTAAACATTACCAATAAATTATTGGGCGTCTCTATATATTCTTTTTACCCTATAATTATGCTAACCCATAGCTATTCTCCGTGCCCCTACAAAATTGGGCCACAAATATAAAATATTATAAAACCCAATATTTTGTGTGGCCTATAGTTCAAACTCATGCCCAAATTATTTTATTGAAGGGGTTCAATTCTCATGATCAAAAACCATGATTCAAGTCCATGGCAAATTATCTATCAAAAAGCCTAGTTCTCACTAGCAATATCAAAAAACTTAATTCTCATTGACAATATTAAAAGCCCAGTTCTCGTTGACAACATTAAAAATCTAGTTATCACTTGCGATATTTAAAAGCCCTATTCATATTGGCATTATTTAGTAAAAAACCCAATATTGTTGATGCTTGGGAAATACCATATGATTAAATTACCTATGCCCATAACTGCAATTGATTTAAAAGCTTGAGAACTCATAACTACTTATCTATTTCCTAAATTCACGGGAAATTATGATTATTTGATTATGTGGTCACTATTCATTTCACTTTCATAATGCTATGATAGTCATTCATCCTACAAGCTCATCATTAAAATCATGACATGATTATTGGGTCTTGTTCGGAATTGTAAATATTACCTATGCTATTCTAAAAAAAAAAACCATGGAATTCATTATTTAAAAATAGTAAATATTATTTACAAGGCATTTAGAAATAGTTAAGCTTATGCTATTATTTTAAAATATTACTAATCATTATCCAAAAACCCATTACAAATATCTACCAAAGCCCAAAATACATTGTATATCTACTAACAATAAGAGTCCATAAGGGTTAAAAACCCAAGGCATTGTGTCATTGTTGTCCATTTTGTAAGCCCAAATTTGTGATAAAAGGAGAACAAGCCCAAGTGAAAAGGAGCACCAAAGGAGCCCAGCCAAAGGGTCTAGCCCATGTAAACAAGCTCAATCTAAAGTTCCAGCCAAGGCAACCCAAGGCAGAGGACTGAACCAGCTGGACAGCTTCTCTCTTGTCCATCCTTGACCAAGGTTCAGTTGGAGAAGTCCTCAAGAAACAACCAAATCTCTAAGACTGAACTAAGGGTTGTCCCATCAAATTTCTGCCACTGCCTCCCTTGATGTGGACAGTGTGTCCAGAGGTTGTACTAGCAACTAAAGTTTAATGGGTAATGAGACTTCATCATCTTCCTCAAAGCTCTAGTTCCACTTATTTCCAACATTTTCTCTCTCATTTCTAACAATTTTTCTCTTTATTAGTTTCTCACCTTACAATTACACTTTCTCCAACATTTCCCCCTCACACACTTTTACATTTTTATCTCCCCACTACTCTATAACTTAACATTACAATTCCTCCATTCTTTTATCTTCCTTTTATTTTGACTGTTCTTCTCCCATTTTATTTACTATAAATTTTTCTATTTTCTTTTCTATTCAATCCATATTTTGCTCATACAAAAAGGTGAATTCTCTCTCTCTCTCTCGTTATTTATAGATATATACTAAAAAAAAAAGTTACAAAATATGACATTAGGGTGAATTTTGGTGGGGGCCGGGAGACAATTCCCCCCGCTCTACTTACATCACATGTTTTTTATGCTAGAAACATGACCCTTAAATTATAGAGACCACATGACAAAAGCATTTGATCATAGCAACTTTTTCAAGTTTGTGAATTTTCGTTTTATTTTTTGGTCCGTCCAGCAAGCCATTAAATCCAAAAGTTCAGTCGATATTCAAGCAAGGTAGTCGATACCGTATTGGTACGGGCCGTATCGGCTGATATGTACTGTACCGGTACATATACTGGTATTGAAACACTAACGTTTCGTACCGGTTTAAATACTGGGCGTACCGGCCATACCAGTCAATTTCGGGCAATACCGGCCGGTACTGGGCGTACCGGCTAGTACAAAAAAAAAACTTTTTTATTTTTTTTATTTTTTAGTTTTGTAATTTTTGAATTTTTGTAAGAGCAGAATGGTAACTTATTTGCATTAATTTATTAGTATTATTTGTTTTCTTAGTATGCAATGAACAATTAAGCTTTATAATTTTTATCTTGTGTTTTTTTTTTTTTTTTCTTTTAATTGATGCTATAGTCTAAAACCATGAATAATTTGTTCTGAATTGAAGTAATGTTTTATGGTAAACTTTTATATTTATTATAATACACACACACACACACATATATATATATATATATAAAATAACGGTAAACCCGAAACGGAACACCGGTATTGATTGGTACCGAAATATATCGTTCTATTGGTCAAACTGGTACAACCTCCGGTACGAGATTAACTCCCTTATATTCAAGACCATCATAGAACTAGGAAATTTTCCAAAATTCAAAGGCAACGTACCAAGTGTTTAGACGAGAGAAAATTACATCACAACCGCACTTTATCAAGTACCAACGAATTGGATAGTTCATTAAAACAAGCTTAATAGCAAGAAGAAGATGACATTACTACATTTTGAGGATAGGCTATTGAAAAGTTTGGTCATAAAATTCTGATCTAGAAGGAAAATCTCTATGCATGAATTAATGTAATAGTGATTAATTAATGAATCTGTTGCTTATGAGAATTCCGATAAATCCTCAAGGAGAACAAAACCACAGCATTTGGAGAGGATCTTTGGTATGATAAAAATAGTTGAGTGATCTGAAGTAGTTGGCATGCCTCCACAAGAGTTAGGATTTGATTATTTAAATCATCTCTTTTTCCATATATAATCATCTTCTCTAGTACCCTTGAATGCTTAAGCAGAAACTGTACAAATCCAGTTACAAATTTCAAGCCAACACACCTTGCTTCAAAGCCAATAATCTCAACAGTCTTGAGATGCAAGGGCCCAAATGTCATGTCCTTCGATTGCCAATACTCCTCATGATCAAAGTTACCGTCTGTATAGTCTGGGGGAAACTCAAACTAAAAGATAAACAATAAGTTAGGGATACATATTTGAAATTTGCAATGTAATCTCTTTTGTAAAAAATATAAGGGTATATCTTAAAGCAAGTGGAAATAAGGCTCCAGAAGGAAAAATAAAATTCCATTTGAAATTGGACATTTTAAAAATCACTTTAACAAATAAAGTGAGATTGATCAAATAGAAGTGGTAAAATACTAAAGTTTTTATGAACTTTATATTATAAAATATAACACTGAAAAATAATGGAGGTTCTGCCTAAAAAGTAAAAACTCACCTTGGAGTTGTAGGAGGGCACAAGGTTTATAACTAATTTCTCCAGATAAGGTGAACTTTGAAGCAGGTTAGCTCTCCCGGGAAGGTCCCACCTATCAAGCTGTGTGTCCAATACCAAAGTTTTGCGCTTTGCTAATGGAGACGGCCAAGTTTGCACTTTCAATATTGTTAAGATCTTTGCAAATCAAGAGAGAAGCAAAGAGAGTTTAGCACTGATAACTTTTCAAATGATTGAGAAAGTATGATTTTATAGTATTTACAGACAAGATTGATCATTCTTAGCAAAGAGGAAGATAATGGGCTTCATTACTAGTAGATATAATGAAGTTATTGACCAAATGGCATGAGGGCCGCCACCAAAGAAAAATAGAAATGACCTAATGGCGTGATTTGCACCATTAATTATTAGTTGCTCCAGAATGGTATGACAAATTGTTTGTAACTTTCTAATTAAACTGTGCCCTGATATAGTTTATTCTCTTCTATGACAGGGTTTGACTCTACTACTAAGACAAGCAAATCACATAAATTTTCCAACTTACCAATGAAGAGAACCATTTCTAGTTAGCTTGCACATTGAACAATATTTATAAGCATTTACCGCATATAGGGAAATTATTGTGTATTTTCGGAGTACCATAAATACGTACTCCTTCCTCTCACATGAATGGTGAGTCTCACTAATTAAATTCATGGTAGGACCCACCATTTATGTGAGAGGGAGAGTACGCATTTATGATACTCCGGGTGTACCTAATAATTTTCTTCACATATAATACTACCTGCATACCAAATTTGGAAGGTTACGAGCCTAAAACATCCTCAAATTCACAAGATGACATAATTTGGATATAAGATCTTATATTACATACTCCTACTAGGGGGATCGACTAAAAATGATGCACACTTTTGAAAAACAATCAGTCACTAAAAATATAATACCCAATGTACAAAACTCACATTTTTGTGGGGTCTAAGAGAAATACAGTAACAACATTATCCCCAAATTTAATGGTGGAATTTTCAAAATATGAATTATATAACAAGTTATTAGATGGTATAACACCATTATCATCTTCTCTCCCTCCCTCACAATAATGCAAATAAATCTCATTTTGATTGGTACCGTTGAAATGAACATTCATTATTTCCTGATTCTTACTAGATTTTGACTATCATTCATCCCAAAGAAAATCTTTTCTACTCTCATTTTTATATCTAGATTTTTTTTTTCTTTTTTGTGCTTCTTTGAAAGTCTTTTACAGATTTTTTTTTTTTTTTTTTCTTTTTCATTTGTCTTGTGTGGTTGGCTACCATGGGTGCCTGCGGGCCTTGTTGGTAGATTTCAAATTAGCCAAAGTTAAACAAAAAAGAAAAAGAAAAAGAAAAAAAACAAAAACAAATACAAGGGAGAGGAAATGACGGGGGAGTCGATTGACAATGCTAAGGAAGAGTTGTTTTAAGTTTTAACAAAAAAATGGACAAACAGAGGGAGAGAGAGAAAAGAAAAGAGAGAGTGAACTTTAAAGAATAGGAATATATACATACACACACGTATATCTATCTACAGGTCAGAAATAATTTGAGGGAGAGGTTTGAAAATGGTAGCTTTATTTGGAAGAGAAGATCGAGCACATGAGATGGCCGTGGAGGTTTGTGAAAAGAAAGTTTGAAACTAGTGAAAAAGGAAAATGCAGCTACTGCAAGACTTCCAACAAGCACAGGTTGCACCTCTAGCTGATCTAATCTCATTGTGTTTCATTTTGTACTGATAATGAGATGTATTGGCATTTAGCCTAAAAGATATGTATTGGTCAGTTCCTCTGCCAACACAACCAAACATGTTGACGTGCCTTTAATTGAGATGGAAATTAAGCAACATAACCATTGACATTAAGCATCTTAAAGCAAGTTTAACATCACAACAAAAACATAAGTACATAAAATTGAAAGCTAAAGAAAATCCTAGCAAGATTTTAGTTCATTGAACTAGACTAATCTACATAACTACAATTTATTTATGAGAATTTCATCATTTAACAGTATCAAACAACTTAAAATGATTTTTACTAAAATGGGAACATAACCACTGCATGAGGAGAGGCTCTGGGGAAGCTTAACAACTTTTGAGACACTTGTAAAAATTTGAGTAGCATATTATGTGTTCCATTTTGCATAATCTGTGGTTCAGTGATAACCATCTTCTCTAGTACCTTTGCATTCTTAAGTAGAAATTCCACCACTAAAATGAATACCTCCATTGTGTGGAGGTGGAAATTTTTTCTAAAACCAAAAATCTTGACAGTCTTGAGGTATCGTAGCAAAGACTTGAAATAGACCTCCTTTGATTTCCAATGGTTCACTTCATCATAGCTTGTTAATAGAAACTGCAAAATATAATTACATTAGCAAGTTTTGAAGTTCACTTATAAATTATGATATCTTGTCATGTTATAAAGGAGCTGGCACAAGAGAAAGGTAGTCAGCTTTGAACATCTTTGATTTTGAAGATTTAAGGTTAGGCTTTGGAAGGAAAAAGACTGGAAAATAGTAAGAAATGAGAATTATAGGGTTTTTAATGAGAAAAGGAATAGTAGGATTTGGAAATCCAACAAAGGGTAATGACTAAAACTTGGGTTGCTGTTCCAAGACTATGAAGAGTAACTCATGCACAGTATTTAGCCTTTTCATGGGGGTATTTGAGACTATTTTCATTGGTAGGTGATTCTGGATCTTGGAATTTAAAGGGTGATAAATCAATGGGCAAAGATTGGGTTCAGTGCTTTTGTGCACTGGACCTGTCAGGATTATGATACATGTCCACTTTTGGCCACGTGTCATGATTTTGAAGGTAATGAGCAATGGACCCAAGCCAAGTACTAAGCAATCATCAATGTGTGCATGCAAGGTTTCAAGTTGCTTAAAAATTTTAAAGATAAAGAAAAAACTCCTAAGCATATGACTAATTCCTATTGCTAGTGGGACATGTTGGACTTTTACGACGAAACCCAAGCTAAATTACTAAACTTAAATAAATCCAAAATTAGACTTAATGGAAAATTAGAATAGCCAATGTTCAGACACTAGAAACTTACAGAATTGCCCCTAACACTTAAAACTGGAGAAAATACAAATCATACAATCTTGATACATTCATGTCTCTGCAAATGGAAATCAACATTAGCAGTCAAGAAAAACATGAAGTATTGCGGGAAAAAAAAAATGATAGAAAGAAAAGAGTAATCAAGGAAAACCAACCTTTAGACACCATTTGCCAACAATAAGTTTCTTCACTTGATGCAGATTCTCAAAAAGTTCACTCACAACTTCTACGCTGTCCTTACAAACTTCCTCCTCCTCGCCATCTTCATATTCTATCGATATTTCCAAATCAAGCTTAACCTCAACCAATGCCGACCCGTCCTTTATCTGACACTTCTTCATACCATAAAAATCCCCCAGAATTTCCAAAGACTCGATCTTTGGAGCCACAATTTCCAATTCTATCGGCTTATGGCATTTCAAAGAACAAGAATCTATCACCAGTTTTCTCAAACTCTCCGACAATATATCAAACCGATTAAAGGTAATACAATTTTGCAATTTCAAGAATTCTAGTCTAGGACTGCCCATTAACACTTTATTTATCACATCTTCAGACAGGTCCGTGTACCCAATACACAAGCGCTTGAGTGAACTCCAACCCACTAACCCATTAGGCTTAATTTTGCAGAAATGAAAATCCAATTCAGAAACAAACTCATCCGCGTAGAGATGCTGCGGCAATGAGTATCGATCATTTCCATAAGGGTTTAAATGAGAACCTGATAAACGTAGACCAAGTTGGTCTACCTTGGCAGTTGTGGCGAAACGAACCCAAAGATCAAGGCGACGCTTTAGGTGTCGCTTGTACTTGAATAGGACGGAGAAGTTTGTGAGTTTGGGAGCCCTGTGTAGGAGCAAGGACTCATCCACGGCAGTGGCCAAAATGTCGGCGTTTTTGAAGGAAGTATCTGTGAAACTGAGAGAGGGAACGGAGGTCCAAAGATAGGCCCATCTTTTGGACAAAACGCCTGTTTTGATAGCGTCTTTAGGGAAAAAATTGGGAAACAGTATATTTCTAGGAAAAAATTAGGCGCGTGGCATGCGTTCAAAGTTATTTAGTTAGTTAGACTCTTTTTGAAAATCGAGTTTGGTAAACTCGACTTTGGGCTAGAAAACGAACACTATAGTGGCGTTTTTTTAGTGCCTATAGCAGCGTTTATATAAAACGCCACTATATGGTATATATAGCGGCGTTTTTGAAAAACGCCACTAAACAAAACGCCACTATAGTGTTCGTTTTCTAGCCCAAAGTCGAGTTTGGCAAACTCGACTTTCAAAAAGAGTCTAACTAACTAAATAAGTTTGAACGCGTGCTATCCGGCTGATAAATTTCGAAAATTGTACTGTTTGGCAAATTTTGCCGCGTCTTTAGTGAGCAAAGAGGAGAGAATTCTGAGGAGGATGGAGTCAGGTAAGGTGCTGATTCGATCTTCTTCTTCTAAGATTGGTCCATGCTTGCGGCGCTTGCTTCGATGATCATGGCATGATTCTTCTTCAAAATTAATGGGGTTTGTACCATGGTGAGGGGAATAGGGAGCACTCCTTTCTCTAGAACCATTATTTTATTCCTCCATTCTCACTCAGCTCAATAGTGAATGGTGAGATGCGGAGACTTCTCAGTTTTTTGAAATTCTGTTCTTCCTCCCTAAAAGCACTCAAATAAGTTGTTACTAATCTCCCGTACTTTCTTGATCTTTTAACGAGAAATTGTTACATCATTTATTAACTAAATAAAATATGGAGATTAAAACCTGTTAAGCTATGATTTTTCTAACATTAATATTGGCTTATTCCATGACAAAAAATATTGTAATTGCATAAATTTATTTCCTTGTATTTTTGTGGGATTTATTTGTAATGAGTTTAGTATTAAGGTAAAGATTTGATCAAGACAGCTAAAGGTCACATGAGAAGCACATGCAGGAAGGTGAACAGTCAGGCCAGGTGTCCAGCTCAGTACAGCCTATCCAGAAGGTAACTTGCGACTTGGATTCATGACTTGCACCAATTGTGAGTGTCTCGCGAATTGCCCTTGTTTTACTGAAAATTGTGACTTTTCGTATTCTTTTCACACATACTATATATACCATTATTATCCACAGAAATGGTAGAGCCTATTGAGAGAAAAACCCTAAGAAAGGTTTCTACAACACACCCATCTTGTTAAAGAGAGAGTTGCTCATTCTTAGAGATAAATTTTTATAGTCTCTTCTCCTTCCCTCTCCCATTATTATACCCATTGAGAGGAGATTTGTACCCAAACACTATCCACACCCATTCAAAGTGTTGAGAGTGTTTTGAAGCTTGGAAAGCATTGGAAGATGCCAACGATGGTGGATGTAATATGGAGCTTATTGCGGGATCCGGAAAGTTAGAAAAGACATGGTTCGGCTTAACCTTGTTGGAGCAAGAAACTTGGAGAGTTTAGGTGCATCGGGTAGATTAAGCTTGGAGGGTCTATTGCTATTCATGTATCCCAACTAATTTTCTAGTAGATCATTTACTGCTTGGAGGACGGCGGAGAGGTTTTTCGCCAAGTTCTTTGGTTTCCTCTTTGAGAACATGTCTCAGTGTTATTTTTGTGTTTGCTTCTCTCTTCCCTACTCTATTCATTTTAATTGCTGCTGTGTTTGTGATTAATTATGGTTTAGAGTGTTTTGCCAATTTGGGCATTGCTTATATTTATCATTCCACACATCAATTGTTTGAATATAAGCTTTGGATTTGATATTTTGAATTTGGGGGTCTAAACAATCACAAGTGTTTTACACAATTGGTATAAGAGCGGGTACACTTTGACGGATTTCTATATCCTTAGTGTTATCCTAGACCCCTTGTAGTTATGGATGAAGCTATGGAAAAGGCCATGTTGAATTGTGGTGCAAATGTTTGTGATAATGACTCTATGAGTATTTTTAAAGATTGCCCTAACAATGAACTCCTAGAGTTATTAAAAACAAAGAAACATGCTAGAATGTTTGTTCATATGCTACAGTATCTTGAACACAAGAACCATGTCTTACACAATAGTCTATGTGAGTCAAATTCATTGATTGAGAAGTATAAAAGGAGAAATAGAATATTGTGTGACAAGGTTAATCACCTTAAAAAGAGAAATCAATATAGTAAGAGAATAGAAAATGAAGATGATTTTCTTTTTAAAGGTCAAGAGTGTTTATCTCATGCTTGCTTGTTTGTGCACACCTCTTTGAAAGTATTCAATTCATGTTTATGGTATCTTGATAGTGGATGCTCTCGTCATATGACAAGAGATAAATCACTGTTTAAGTCTCTCAAAGAGAATGTCGGTGACTACGTAACATTTGGGGATGGAAGCCATGCTCAAGTTCTTGGCAAAGGGACTATAGAGATACCGGGGCTATCTCTAAAGATGTTCTATATATCAAAGGGCTTAAGGCGGATCTCTTGAGCATCACTCAAATATGTGATGAGGACTTTCTTGTTCAATTCTTAAAGAAGGGGTGTGATCATAAATGAAGTAGGGATTTAAGTCTTGGAGGGATATAAGACTACCGACAATTGCTATGGAGTAGTTCCTACACCAAATATCTCTTGTAGGAGTGCCCAAGTCAATGTGTTAGAACTTTGGCATCAAAGATTCAGCCATGCAAACTTCAAACAAGTGGCAAAAGTGTCCAAACTTGAAGCCGTTGTGGGGCTCCCAAAATTCGGAAAAGTGGAGAAGACCATTTGTGGCGCTTGTCAAATGGGAAAACAAACAAAGGCGATTCATCAAAAGGTGAATGTGATCTCTACATCACGTTGCTTAGAGCTTTTCCATATTGATTTAATGGGACCCACAAGAATAGAAAGCTTAGGAGGAAAACAGTATATTATGGTCATTGTTGATGATTTCTCAAGATACACATGGGTGGAATTTCTTAGAAAGAAATCGGAAGCATGTGAGAAGATGGAGAATCTTTGTAAGAGACTTTAAAACGAGAAAGGTGTACCAATTGTCAAGATAAGAAGTGACCATGACAAGGAGTTTGAAAATGCAAGATTTGAGTCTTTTTGTGAGAAGAATGGGATCAAGAAAGAGTTTTCAGCTCATAAAACTCCTCAACAAAATGGGGTGGTTAAAAGGAAGAACCGGGTGATTCAAGAAATGGCAAGAGTTATGCCACTCAACAAGCAAATTCCTCAAAAGTTTTGGGAGGAAGCCATGAACACCTCATGTCACATTGGTAATAGAATATTCTTCTGAGCAGAAACAAAGAAGACCGCATATGAAATTTGGAATGGAAAGAAGCCAAAAGTGAAATACTTCCGAGTCTTTGGGTGTAAGTGTTACATTCTAAATGATCAGGAGAACCTTGGAAAATTTGATGCAAAAAGTGATGAAGTTATCTTTCTTGGGTACTTAACCACTACTCGGGCATATAGAATCTTCAACAAGAGAACAAAAACAGTGATGGAGTTCATTAATGTGGTCATTGATGATGCCATAACAAAAGTAGCAAATGATGATAGTGGAGAAGGAACAAGCTCCAAAGAAGCTATTGTTGAGATTGAAGCACAAAATTTTGAAGTGGAAGAATGTTCACCGGAAAGAGAATTTACTCCCGTGAATTCTAGAATGGAGACAAGATCATTGTCTAGATCCTCAAGCCCTCTCACCCCTCCGGAAGTTCATCCTCCTATCTCCCAAAATTTCATCCTTCTATCTCCCGAAGTGATGAAGTGTCCACCTCAAAGAAGCCTTCATTTAGAGTGGTTAAAAATCATCCAAAAAGTAATATTATCGGTTCTCTAGAGGAAGGTCTACGTCTTAGAAAAGGGAGCACACTTATTGCAAACCATGTGACTTATCATTGCTACCTTGCTCAATTTGAGCCAAAAAGGGTAGAAGAAGCTCTTCAAAATGAGAATTGGATGGAGCCAATGCATGAAGAACTGAATCAATTTGTGAGAAATGATGTATGGGAACTTGTCCTAAGGCCCAAAGACGCTCATGTCATCGGCACCAAATGGATTTTCAAAAATAAGACCGATGAGGACGGTGAGATAATAAGAAATAAGTCTCAGTTGGTGGCTCAAGGTTACACTCAAGTGGACGGAGTAGATTTTGATGAATCCTTTGTTCCCGTAGCTAGACTTGAGTCTATTCGCATCCTTTGTTCCATTGCATGTATTATGGATTTCAAACTCTACCAAATGGATGTGAAATGTGCCTTTCTCAATGGGTTCCTTAATGAATAAGTCTTTGTTGAACAACCCAAAGGTTTCCAAGATCTTCACTTCCCGGATCATGTTTTAAGATTGAAAAAGGCACTCTATGGATTGAAACAAGCACCTAGAGCATGGTATGATCAACTTACAAATTCTCTTGAATAAAGGATTTAAAAGAGGGTATGCCGATCAGACCTTGTTTGTGAAGAAAGATGAGAACTATCTTCTTGTAGCTCAAGTGTATGTTGATGACATGGTGTTTGGAGCCACCATAGACGCCCGTGCTATAGAGAAAAACTTGCGAGTTCAATCAATACTTATTATGGTTCGAGACCAAACTTCAAAGGTATAGCATCTCAACTTTTGTTCAAAACATAAATTAAAAGAATAATATAACAACAACAATAATGACGACAACCAAATTTTAGTCCTAATAACAATAGACTAGTCAAGGTTGGCCACGTGTATTCTTGCTTGTAAGGGACACCTTAATGTGTACATGTCTATAGTGACTAAGTTTCACATAAGCCATCAATCTTCCACAACCCTCCTCTATTTACCAAGCTTAGGACCAGCTGTGAATAAAATATTTGACATAAGTAGATGGAGTAAAACTAAAAGAAACATGAAAAAAAAAATCTTAATAACAAAGTTTAACCTCTTTAGTTTTACTACACCAAAGGCTTTCTTGATTGCCTTTCCTTTGTCATGTTGCAGATATTTTTGGGGATATATCAGAGAAATGGGGCTGCGTTGATGTTGGTGTTATTGTGTGCAATCCTCCAAGTCTTCAGACAAGTGTTGCTAAAGAAATCTGGTCACAGAATATTAGGAGACAACGCCATCATCCAATCTTCCATTTCAACAGCCATAGTTTCGATCTGTAGGCACCACCTTCATCATCTCATCTTCCCCTTAATGTAATCAATTATCTTAGAAGCTAAATACTCTTTATTGATATGAATAAATATTAACAATGTAAAGTTATGATTTACAAATATGTATTTTGTTGGCTTTTACTCCGTGTCAAATTTGATTATAATTATATTCAATCTTTTGTACCCTGTATTTATTGTGGGATTTGATTGTAAGGGTTGTGTGTTAGAGAGAGAGAGTGTGAAGACTCAAGCAATTGAAGCCAGAAGAGTTCTCGCGACTAAGCATCCCGTGAAGTGAAGCATGTGCCTTGCACATGACTGGAATGCGAAGAGTCAGTACAGATGGAGATAGCTGTGTTTCGCGAGTATCTTGCGGGTAAGGCCTTCCCGCGAGACACCCGCGAAACATTCTATTTTGCCAGACTGTACTATCTGATACACACTATCTGTATCCACGCTATATATACCCACATTACCCACAAATGATAGGGAGTGCTTCTGAGAGAAAACCCTAGCCTCAAACCTTGAGAGTTAGAGATTATCATACCCATATATCTCTACACATATGCTTGTGGATTTCTTCAACTCCTACCTCTCCATTTCCATACCATTGAGAGGTTGATAGCTCAAACACTTACCATACCCTTTTAGAGTGTTAAATGAGGCTTTGGTGTTGCTGGGAAGCATTGGAAGAAGCCAAAGATGGCAAATGCAACATGGAGCTTGTTGCGGGATCTAGAGAGCTAGACAAGACACGGTTCCGAGAAGCCTTGTTGGAGTAGGAGCTTGGAGGGCTTAGGTACATTAGGTAGATTAGGCTTGGAGGGTTTTTTGCTAACTCATGTATCCCAACTGATTGTCTAGTGGATCGATTACCGCTTGGAGGGCGGCGGAGAGGTTTTTCGCCGAGTTCTTCGGTTTCCTCTTCGATAACACATCGGCGTGTTATCGTGTGTTTGCCTCTCTCTTCCCTACTCTTTTACATTCCATTTTACTGCTATGTTGTCTTGATTATGGATTAGAGTAGCTTGTTTGTTTATCCACTCGCATTTACACTATTCTGCACTTAGAATTAAGTTAGTGTAAAATCTATCAAGCCGTAACTTTAATTTGGGGGTCTAAACAGCTCTTGTGTTTTTTAACACATTTTCGAGCTTTCAATTGGTATCAGAGCAGGTACACTCGCTGTGGTTTAAATACCTGAGTGTGTTCCTTGACCCTTTGTGATGGACCAGTCACAATCTCTTAATGCCCCACCATTCTTTGATGGAGGCAACTATGCTTTTTGGAAGGTCCGAATGAGGCCTTTCTTGTGTGCTATAGATGAGTCCGTATGGGATTTTGTTGAGAATGGGTATGTTAAACCCACAACTACCAAGTCCGAATGGGACAAGGCAGCTCTTGCATTAGCTAATGCGAATAGTAAGGCCATTAATGATATATTCAATGGTGTGTCCCCTAATGAGTTTCACAGGATATCGCACGTGGAGACAGCTAAGGAAGCTTGGACGATCCTTAAAACGACCTATGAAGGTACCAAGAAAGTCAATGACACGAAACTTCAAATGCTTACCACCAGATTTGAAGAACTTAAGATGGGAGATGATGAGGCTTTCAATTCTTTCTATGGAAAGCTCAATGAAATTGTAATTACCAAACTCAATCTCGGAGAGAAGATTGGAGATTCTAAAGTGGTGAGAAAGATTTTGAGGTCTTTATCGGAGAGTTTCCGAGCAAAAGTCACAGGTATCGAAGAGAGTAAAAACTTGGATGAGATCAAAATCCAAGAGCTAATTGGATCTCTCCAAACATATGAGCTGTGACTGTCTTCTCATAAATCGAGCAAATCTCTTGCTCTTAAAACCATCACCGAGAGAATGGACAACTCCTTTGGAGAGGATGATATGGAGAAGGAAGTAGCATTCCTTGCAAAGAACTTTCGAAAATTTCTGAAGATGAACAACAGTGGGAAGCCTTTCAACAAAGGAAAGTTTTCATCTCCCAAGGGTGATAGGAAGGAATTTAGGAAGAAAGATGGGAAGGAGTCTCAATCTACTCAAGGAATCACTTGCTTCGAGTGCAATGGACATGGACATGTCAAGAGAGAATGTCCTAATTATTTGAGAATGAAGGGAAAGGCATATGCCACAACTCTCAGTGATTCGAACTCTTCCAATTCAGATTCAGAGGATAGCTGTGATGAAGAAGGGAACTTCTCAGCATTTATGACTATTGCTCATGTTGAATCTTCAGAGGACTTGAATTTGCTTGTGCAAGAACTTGGGGAGCATAGTGATGAGGAATCCATGGGAATTGTAGAAGAATCGGATGCTGAAGTAGATGAAGATACAACTGGTTTTCAAGAGAATTACAACTCTCTCCTTGAGAAGTCGGGAAAGTATGCAAGGGTGGCCAAGGTGACTGTGAAAAAGATGAAGAAAGCAGAGGAGGACTATAGAAGTCTCCTAGTAAGATATAAGGAGGCCAAGTGTGAGATTGAGACGTTGAATGGTGAGTTAACCGAGGCTTACACAAAGGTGAAATTTCTTGAGCTTGAGGTGGTTCAAGAAAATGCCAAAGTAGACCGAGTCTCTACCAAGAAGCTTGATGATGTCATCTCTTCTAAAAAATCTTTCTCCGACAAAACCGGGTTGGGATATACTGGAGAAAGTAGTTCGGGTGTCAAGGTAACCAAGGAAGTAAAGTTTGTGAAGGCCAAAGAACCAAAAGGAGTTGTCCCTACTGTTGAGAAAGCAAATGTGGAGAAGAAGAAGAATATGGCTGACCAACGAGTGTTGAATAAGCCTCGCAACCAATCAACGGTCAGGTTTGAAGTCGAAGGGAGATCACCTCCAAAATCACAAAGAGGTCCGAGAACGAACCATGTATGCCATCATTGTGGACTTCAAGGACACACCAAACCTAATTGTCATAAGCTGAGTGCATTGAATAATGCTAGGGATCAAAGGTCAAGAGGACCAAGAGATGACAACAAGAATTGGGCTGTTGGGCAACCAAGAAGTCAAAATGGAGATTCCGGTGTGATGGACGTAATGAAGATGATTGAGGCATTCACCACATGTTTGGCAAACTTCAACAGCAAGTTTGAAGGTCACAATTCACGTACCTAATCTTATAGGGATATCACCCCAAACGCACGTGACGTGTGGGTGAAGAGGGGTACTCATGTATGATTATCTCCTATGTCCATGCATCAATACTTCCAATGCTTAGGATCATAGGTTCATACATCATATCATGCATTGCTTTCTGTTTATAGCATGTTTCTTTTACAAGTTTTGCTCTTACTTGTTGTTATTGATCTTACTTTTCTTGTTCTGTTTTTGAGTGTGTTCAAAAATTCAAAAACCATAAAAATTGAAAAATCTTCAAAAGGTTTGATCACTTGTTTTGTGTGTATCACATGTGAGTTTGGCCTAGTACTTTCGTACTAATAGCGTAGTGCATTTACGAGCTTAGCTTGTTATGTATGCACATATATCTTTGTGGGAGAAATCTTGAAAACTTTGTGTGATTGTTGTAAATAGATCTTCAAGCTTGTCATGAATGATTGGTCAATAGTCTTGATGGTCTTGATATTTGCATAGACTTGTGCCTATATCTCTTATTTTTATATTTTTGCTATAGAGCTCACCAAATGTAAATCTCCAAATGAAAAGAGATAATGAGCTGCAAAAGCCTGTTGCACATACTAGTATTTAACTAGGAAAAAGGGAAAACGACTTTTGAATTACAATGTATGGTGCTCAAAAAGCCAAAGGCTAACTCTACATGTTGAAATATCAAAAATTTCAAGCACCGATTTCAAAAAGAGATGTATTATCCAAAAAGGACCAAATGTTATGATTTATGTAGAAGCCAAATGAAAAGCTTCTATGATTTGTAATCATTCTCTTGTGGGAGGTCATATATGCTCATTTCTATAATTGAGATAGTCCACTTGATTTCGTACCAGTTGTGTATGACTTGATTGAATTGATCATTGAATCTTCACTCTGGTCTAAGGACTATTCCACATTTGATACTCACCCACAACACACAAGACTTCGATTCAATTAATGCTCATCTCATTTGTGTGATTGTATATGTTCAAATGTGATGTGTATGCTCAAGTATTTGTTGATCAAACCCAAAAAGATTTTTGAGTGTTTTATTTGTTTTTGAAAGTGATTTTATACTTTCGTGCTTTTAGTTTTTGTTCAAAATGCATTTTTGTGTTTTTCTTCAAAAACTGGTCCAGAGGTCTTTTCACGAGAAGCTCGCGACTTAGAGCTTCCCACGAAATGTGCTTAAGGGAAATTTCAAAGTCACATTTTCATACAGAAAGTCTCGCTACTGCCTCTAGAGTATTTCGCGACTAAACTCTTCTTGCGAAATGTTTTCCCTCGCTTAGACTCTCTCGAACCCCCTTCAACCCAAAACCATTTTTCACTCAAACCTCCTCATTTTCACGCAAAAATCTCTACAAAATCACTTCAAGGTATGTTTTCCTAAACATTTTCTTCATGTTTTTCTGAGATTATGCAGAAATTTAAGTTAGGGTTCAAAAATTGGGGATTTTCGAAAATTGGGTTGGGGTTCTTAGTTTTTGTGGAAAAATTTCAAAATCTTTGATTGAGCTAAGTCCCATTTGCTGTGATTGTTCTTGTGTTGGCCCCATGTGGCAGTTTGAGCATGTATTGAGGCATTTTTCACTATGTTCATGCATTATTCATAACTATTGTGCATTGTTGCATGTCAAATGCTTGACAGAATGTCCTAGTGACATTGTTGTGCTAAATTGGATTCAAGTGAATTCCAATTTTTGGGTTTACACTTGTTTGACCTTGTTTAACTTGTTTTGGTCACTGATTATGTGTTTAACACACTTTGCCCATGTTGCACACACTAGGCACACACTAGGGCCCTCTAGGCACACCTCATGCATCTCATGATGCACACACATGCACCAGCACATGCACTGCCTAGGCATACACAGAAACAGTTACTTAATTCATGCATTGTGCTTATGCTTACTTGGTTTAACTCCTTTAGCATGCTGTTTGAGTTTATTTACTCCGTTTTAAGTTGTTTTTGCTCTGTTTTAGGTTGTTTTACCTTTGTTTTGAACTAACTTGAATCTAATCAAGTTTTGTGTTCTGTGTTTGTGTTTTTGCATTTGTTTCCTGTTCTCTGTGATATTTGTGTAGATGTCTCCTACCAAACATTCCGCGATCAAGAAATCCACAAAACGTGCATGCACTGATTCTGATAACTTCAGGTCTGCTGAGGCTGATATGAAGTATAATGGCTGCTATAAGGATAAAATGATCATCATGGAAAGGGTCGTACAAATGGAATCACTTGAGGACACTTTCATACCTGAAGTGTTCAAGGACAGGACATGGATAAAGCTGTTGAACCCGGTTGGGGTTGTCTACTTAGAGATCATAAAGGAGTTTTTCTCCAACGCTGCTGTGGATGGAGATCGTATAGAGTGCTGGGTAAGGCACAAAGAATTTGTGATTACAAGGGAGATCATACAAGACTTTTTGGAGATTCGTCCTCCATCTCAGCCAATCTCAGTCCAATATGAAGATAGATTAGGGTCCACTGAGAAGATGGTGAAAATACTTGGGGGTACACCGAAGAAGTCATCCATGAACACAATACCATTTTCACCAGAGATGAGGACTTTGGCCTATGTGATGATTCACAACCTGTACCCGGTCACCAACCTCACTACATTGTCAGCTTCAAGGACAATGTTTTTGTATGATCTCTTCAGCCACAAGGAAATTGATATTTGTGGACACATTCTCTACTTGTTGAAAAAAAGCATTATGAAGCAGAATTCAAGGACTATGATGCCCTTTCCCTCACTGATTATGGGCCTAATTGCGAAGACAAGGCTCAAACTCCCGAGTGGTCTGACAGTAGTTCAGAGGGACTATACCATTGGTGCACACACAGTCACTAGGAGTACAGCTTACATCAAGGGCTCCAAAACAGGTGTGCATTGAGGACGAGGGTGGCGATACAGAGGAGGAGATTGATAGATTCACTTCTGCTCCAAAGACTTTAGCACAACCATCCTCTTCTGCACCAGTACGAGGACCAGACAAACTTGATCGCCTCCTGGATAGAGTGGACCAAATGTTCACCATGCTAGACTCCCATGTGCAGCACACCGCGACCCAGTTTGCATACGTCCAGGGACAGATCACTGCATTGTCTTCACAGAACAAGGACTTGTCCATGGCGTAGGGATCAGATTCAGAGTCTGATCAGTTCTAGCCTCTTTGGCCATTCCGGTCAAAAAGGGAGAGAAAATTTTGAGGGGGAGCTTGCACATTTGAGGGGGAGCAGAGCATTGACATAGCTTAGGCTTAGAAACTTTGGTTCATACAGGCGGTTTAGTTTTTTTTATGTTTTGGTTTAAACTGTTTCAGCATTTATAACTCTTGGATAGTTGTTTTTGCATATAGTTTTTACTGCTTTCATTTAAAGCTTTAGTACTCTGTTTTTAATTTCAGTTTATATTCAGTATGTTTTGTTTACCTTATTGCTTTGTAGCATTTTTTTGTACTTTTAAGATATTGCCAATTTGTCTTGAGTACCTCACACTTGTGCCCTAGTAGGATCTTGTTCCTAGATGCATATACTTCATGTATTTTGCATTGGTCGTGTGTTGGACATACAAGTGATCATAAGTGATTGCTCTTTATTTGCATGTCCAAATGAACATTTACTTGCTAAATGTTCATTGTAGTCATTCTTTAATGACTAAACTTGTTTGATCAAGTTTTTGTTTACATTATATCTAATGTTTACGAACTTGATCGCACTATGCTTGCTCGTGTACATACCTTGTATTCAACATGTCATAAGCTTAATGAAAGTTTTGTTTGTGTGCGAGTGTTTCAGGTTACAGGTATAAACGCGCAAGTATTTCACAATTTCTAGATTAGGTGTGAGTGAGTTTTGCCACTGTTCTCAAACTCACGTTTAAGTCTAGAGTCTGTTTTAGGGGTTTTGTCACGGAATAGCCAAAGGGAGAGATTGTAAAGTTGTGATTTACAAATATGTATTTTGTTGGCTTTTATTCCGTGCCAAATTTGATTGTAATTATATTCAATCTTTTGTACCCTGTATTTATTGTGGGATTTGATTGTAAGGGTTGTGTGTTAGAAAGAGAGAGTGTGAAGACTAAAGCAATTAAAGCCAAAAGAGTTCTTGCGGGTAGCTCACGACTAAGCATCCCACGAAATGAAGCATGTGCCTTGCACATGATTGGAATGCGAAGAGTCAGTATAGATGGAGACAGCTGTGTTTCACGAGTATCTCGCGGGTAAGGCCTTCCCGCAAGACACCTGCGAAACATTCTGTTCTGCCAGACTGTACTATCTGATACACACTATCTGTACCCACACTATATATACTCACATTACCCACAAATGATAAGGAGTGCTTCTGAGAGAAAACCCTAGTCTCAAACCTTGAGAGTTAGAGATTATCATACTCATATATCTCTACACATATGCTTGTGGATTTCCTCAACTTCTACCTCTCCATTTCCATACCATTGAGAGGTTAATAGCCCAAACACTTACCACACCCTTTCAGAGTATCAAGTGAGGTTTTGGTGTTGCTGGGAAGCATTGGAAGAAGCCAAGGATGGCAGATGCAACATGAAGCTTGTTGCGGGATCCGGAGAGCTAGACAAGACACGGTTCCGAGAAGTCTTGTTGGAGTAGGAGTTTGGAGGGCTTAGGTACATCGGGTAGATTAGGCTTGGAGGATCTCTTGCTAACCCATGTATCCCAACTGATTGTCTAGTGGATCGATTACCGCTTGGAGGGTGGCGGAGAGGTTTTTCGCCGAGTTCTTCGGTTTCCTCTTCGATAACACATCGGCGTGTTATCTTGTTTTTGCATCTCTCTTCCCTACTCTTTTACATTCCATTTTACTGCTGTGTTGTCTTGATTATGGATTAGAGTAGCTTGTTTGTTTATCCACTCGTATTTACACTATTCCGCACTTAGAATTAAGTTAGTATAAAATCTATCGAGCCGTAATTTTAATTTAGGGGTCTAAATAGCTCTTGTGTTTTTTACACATTTCCGAGCTTTCAAACAACAATATACATACAATTATTTGTATGTGTATATGCACTTTTAAGTTATTATTATTGGTTTCCTTGATCTTTAATAGGGATTCTAGAGATGATGGTGGAATTATTTATTTTAACCTCTAAGCTCTTAAAGGAAAATAAAACAGTGACAAACGGATAAATAAGATACATTTTGTTACAATACAAAGCTCAACGGGCTTTACGATTTTTGTATTATTGTACTAAATTTACTTTTATTGCACTCATATTGGAGAACCTCTTTCTTTATAAAATAGCCCCTTGTATAATATTTTAGGCAATTTTATACAATAAGAAATTCAATCTTTTAAAATGGTATACTTAGTGGAGAACCTCTTCTTCATGCTACCCTCTATAGATAGCTAGTTGGGAGTCTAGTCTATCTCATTGCCTAGTCATTTCCTATGTAATCCACAATGTCAATCAATTCATTGTTGCAACACGGTCCTCTCAATTTGCTGATGTTCCTAGAGTCCTCCAATATATGAAAGACACCATGTTCCATAGATTTTACTTTTCCTGTCATTCTCCATTGACTCTCCAGCTTACTAAAATGTAGATTGGTTAGCAATCCCACTGACCATTGGTCACTACAGGGTATTGCTTATTTCTTGGTGATTCCCTCATTTCTTAGCATAACAAGAAACAAATTGTCATTACTCTCTCCAGTATTGAGGCAAAATATCATGCACTTGCTAACCCCACAAGTCCACAACCAAGCTCTTTGGTTGCGTTGGCTCCTATAAGATCTTGGAGTTGATTGTCTCATAGAGACTTCAATCCACCATGACCATTGAAATGCTGTTAAGATACCCACAATGATGTCTTTCATATGCATACTAAACATATTGAGATTGATTACCACTTCTTTCATGATCATTTGCTTCAAGGTATTTTACAGCTATGAGCTATCTACTCATAAGATTAGCTAGCTAATATCTCCACCAAGCCTCATCCACTTTGATGATTTCATGAGTTGGTTTTCAATATCAAGTTGGCCTCACTTTATCCAACATGAGTTTGAAGTTGTCTTTAACACTTTTGTTTTGTTTTTGTTATTTTTTTTTTTTTTTGGTGGATGGGGTTTGGGGGGAAAGGAGGGGAGATGAGGTCAACCTGTTCTATAGGAGACAAGAGAGTGTTCAGAACTAGATTGCTTGGGGTTTTAGGGGATTATCTCCAATTTTCAAATAGAAGTAAGACATGTAGTATTTATTTAATTTTATATGGTTTGCATAGATTTTTTTTTTTTTAATATTACGTGTGTAACATCCCAGTTTTATATATATATATATATAAAAAAAAAGTATGGTCAAACTTTTTGGAGACCCACGTGCCCCCACCTACCCCACTTAATCCCTACCACACATCTCACAAATATCTCACTCTCTCCCTCTTGGCTAGCCATCACTCCCTTATTTTCTTCTCCTTTTTCATTTTCTCTCAACACAAGGCAAACACTTCTCTAACACTCCCTCACACTCTCCCATAGGTGCCACTCCATACCACCATCTCCACCCTTCCAGCAAGATCACCAGAAAATCCTTAAGAACATCTAAGCACCTTCACATTTGTTACTAGAGGTAAAAATTTCTAATCTTTTTGATGGGTTTTATGCTTTTCCTTGAGGTTATTTAAGCTAAGTTTTGATAATGATATTCATGTGATTTATGAGTTTTGGAAGTGATATTCATGTGTTTATACGTATGGGTATTGTCTTGGTGGATTTATTTGATGAGTGGGTTTATAGTTTTACAATGGTGATTATCTAAGTGGTGAAAATTTGGGGGTTTTGGCTTTTTAATGTGAAATAAATGGTGAATATAACTTTTATTGATTGTTTGGAACTAGTTAAAGATTCAAATTGTTTGTCTTGAGGGATATTATGATTTTTGGTATCATTGGTCTCTTGTTGATGCAGTGTAAATCTTGTGGGAACTACTTATTAAGTGTTGAAATTTTGATGTTTGAGATAATACCTTGAATGATTTATGAGAATAAGTTGGAGTCTATGCCTTATAATTAATTTGTTGAGAAACTTTGGAAGTGGAATATATTATTGATGAGGTTAAATACTAGGCTTGCCTAATCAAGTGTTTATCTGGAAATTCCTAATTTGTAGCTAGATACAATTTCAAGCTTTATTCTTATTGTGATAGGTTTGCTTGATATTGTTTAGGTTCTAGCTAATCTCCTTTGGAGATTGGAGAGTTGGGCTTTTTGCGGGTTGCAAGGTAAGTAGTTTTTTAATGGGATTTTTGAAAATAACCATATTGCATAAACATTGTTTTTGGGTCAAACACATTTTGGAAAATTATTTGTGAAACTATGTGTTGTGACCCTACTATATATGACTATATATGAAAGCGCATCATGTTTTATATTGTATGTGGGGAAATGCATGAATATTTGGCATGGAAGGGAAAAGCATCTTTGAACTCCCTTGGTAATGGATTTTATGGTAGGTGGTATTATTTGGAAATACTAAAGATGTTTTATCTTAACTTGTATTATTTGGGAAATTGATAGAAAATCTTTTTGGACAAAGAATGAAGTTGAAAACCTTACAAACTTTATGGAAGTTTTGATTGTTTAAGGTTTTTCTGAAACTACTTGGATATAAACTGTGTTTCAAAGTAACATATAACATGTGAGCTTTATGTGGTTTTAACCCTATGCCATGTGTGATTTCCCGGTAATCACCCGATTTGGTTTTTGTAGTCTTTGTGATAATGGAACCAGATCTAGGTCAGTGCACTTTCAGTTTGGATGACGCGTTCTTCTTTGCTGCCCATGGGGGGGAAAGGTTCCTTGATTGTGTGTGGATAAGGCTGCTGCCCATGGAAGCAAAAGACCACATGCAAAAGAGGTCCTATTTGACACGTTCTCCCTGCTGCCCAGGGAGGGAGAGACAAAACCTTAAGGGTATGGGTGAGGCTACTGTCCATGGGGCCAAGAGACTACATACCAGAGAGGACAATATCATGCCAGTTGTGAATGGGTGGATCCCTTGACCGGTCTATGTGGTAGTGTGGTATATTTGTGATAATTTACCTTATGTTAGATTTTATGGCTTTGGAAATTATATTGTTAGTGCTCACATATTATAGTATATAGTTTCAAGGTTATTACTTTGAGAAACTTTGTGTTTCTTTATTTAATCATTTTTGTCATATTATTATTGAAAATGATCTTTTGGTATTCAATTAGAAATTTCCCAAACTAGAACATGATTTGTAAGTTGTTCATCATCATTAAACTTGCATTTCCCCCACCCTCAATTAATTATGCTACTTACTAGGCTCTATCTCATCCCATTCTTTTACAAACTTTTTCAAAGTAGGCAACAATCATTTCGAGACAGGTTTTTGTGGCTGGCAGTAGTTAGACTAACTACTAATGGAGGCTGGACTTTTGTAATGAAGGTATTTAGATGATGTATATCCTAGAGTATGCTTGACTCATTATTTTTTATCTAATAGTGGTTATGACTTTATTTCTACTGATAGGACAAGTTAATAGATATGTAATTATATTTATTCAGATCTTCATTCTTTTGTGGCTAATGATCCTTGTAATGATTGCATAAAGCTCTAACTTACTTTGGGAGTATCATTAATGAAATTATTTTGAAAATTCTTGATGTTGGTACCTTGATAATGAATTTTAGATTAAATTGTCAAAAAGGAAAAATCTACGGGTACCTTTGAGATTTTTTTCTCATGCTTTGGACTCTTTTGGGTTTGGGGCGTGACAATGTGTCTTATAAATGAATTAAAAAAAAAATTTTGAAAAAATTGAAGAACAGCACGTCATGTTACCAATTGACCAAAAAAGAAAAACCGATCTCTAATACTATTAATGAACTGTTTACATAAGTTAATTAGTCATTCATATTGAAAAAAGGGACAGAAATCGGAATGGAACTGAGTGATAATGCCAAATTGGATCCTTGAGATGAGAAATGATTCCCTATTTCTCTCTTCCTAAAGCTTTTCATACCATCCAATCAAAGCTTTTACACGAATAACAATAGCATTTGATTATAAGTCTATAACAAACGTTTTCTAGTATGTTGAAGTCATTTTATTGTTTGATCCGTTCAACAAGGCACAAGCCATTCAAAGTTTCAAACCAAAAGTTCGATTGATATTTGTTCAAAGAACTTTGAATCAAACTACTCCAAATTCAAAAGCAAAGAGATTAGACAAGAGAAAATGGCATCACTGTAACATATATCCACGAATTGGATGCTGTATTAATAATCTAATACCAAGAAGATGACATTACAACATTTTGAGCGTAGGCTATTGAAAAGCTTGGTCATAAAGTCCTCTTAAAAGAAGGAAAATTTCTAAGCATGAATTGAAGCAATAGTAATAATGAAACTATTGTTTATGAGAGTTTTGATAGATCCCCCGGAGAACACAACCACAACATTTGGAGAGGATCTTTAATTGGTGATAGGTAGAAATTCTTGAAGTGAAGCTAAAGAGCCTGTGGCAGCTGATGACCTTGCTCACATGCCCGTAGACACCTCTAAAAGGCTGATGGGCGCCCCTAAAGGTCGTTAATGTAAAAAGGAACGATCAAAAGGCATTGACAAGCAGCGAAGCCGACGGGATGAAGTTGACGGATTCAGCATGACTTGATCTACACGCATAGGTATATAAGCAAACATCTTGCGCCCCACGCTTAACCATAATAAAGAAGAATCCTATAAGGAAAGAACTCCGCAAAATACACAACTTAAAGAGGATCTCTCCTACAAGGAAACATCTTCTTAACCAAGGCACGAATGTCAACCCTACACTACTATAAAAACTCCAAAGCCCTCATAAATTAAGGTACGCATAATTTCCCCAACTCTAGCACTCTAGAGTTGCGAAAAGTTCTAACTTGACCTTTGGAGGGTATTTGGCTGGCACCACACCGATGCTCTCTGTTAGGTCTTTTTTTTTTTTTTTTGTGCAGGTACTGTTTTGAGCGTGCAAGGACTGTGTGGCTCACTAGTGATTTTTCGGCATCATCAGTTGGCGCCGTCTGTGGGAACTTGTGACTTGTAAGCCATACTATCGCTTCCCGGACAAAGAGTTGCATGGTACTTACTCGCTCGATGGTGACCACCAACAACATTCAGGGAGACGAACCACGCACAACCGCACTTGGGAGATAGATTCAAACTCTTGCCGTTGCCGTGGAATGCCTCACCAAGCAAAACAATGATCTGGAAGAACAGCTGCGTCAAAAGAACGCAGGGCATAACACTCAGGAGGAAGACCAAGAAGGTACAAGCACCGAGAAAAGGGACCAAGAGGGGTCGGAAGGTAGCAACGCCCCAAGTAAACCAGAACGACAGGACATGAGCCGTCCATCCGTCACAGATACGGCTCCACCTCACATGGTCGCAGAGATGCAAATGATGAAGGAACGGATGGACTTTATGATGAACGCCCTTAGAGGACGAGTGTCCAATAGGGGTGGTAAAATTGGACACGACCCGTGAACCCGACACGATACGACACAAAATTAGTAGGTTATGGGTTGAGACTTAGTGGGTTCGTGTCATATTCGGGTTGACATGACTAACTCGTTTAATAAACGGGTTGGGTTAGTGTTCAACATATAGAACTCGTTTAACCCGTCTGACCTGTTTAATTAAATGAGATTTTACCAATATACCCTTCAAACTCTAGGTATATAAACTTATTAATTGTTGTGGTTTATTTTCTTTGACATATTGTGATTAATTATTTGTGATATTGGGATATACTTTAATTTTGAATGATTATTTGTGACTCAATTACTCATTAGTTCTGAATTTTATATTAAAAATATTTATTTGTTTGTTCTTTTATCAATTTTTTTTTTCATTTTGATAAAATCTAATAAACAGGTCGACACGACTGACTTGTTTAATAAATGGGTCGTGTTAGGGTTGAGAAATCTTAACCCGTTTAATAAACATGTCGGGTTAGTGTTAACCTATATAGTCGGATACTCATGAGTTGACACGACATGAACCTGACACGTGAACACGAATTGTCACCCCTAGTGTCTAGCGACCTCGATGACTTGGTCCATCGAACCGATTCGCCATTTACCACGTCCGTCAATTCCTTCCCCCTTCCGTAGAAGTTTCGTATACCGCAGATAGAAAGCTACAACGGAGCCAAGGACCCCATAGATCACCTGGAATCTTTCAAGACCTTGATGAACCTTTAAGGGGTGGCGGACGAAATCATGTGTAGGGCCTTCCCCACCATGCTGAAGGGTCTAGCAAGGATTTGGTTCAGTAGGTTAACGCCTAACTCCATCAGTACTTTCAAGGAGCGAAGCGCCCAATTCGCTTCACACTTTATCAGGGGGCATAGGTATAAGAAGTCTACTGCATGCCTGATAAGCATCAAGCAATGGGAGGATGAGACACTAAGGTCTTACATAGCCCGCTTTAACAAAGTGAAATTCTTTCTAAACAAAAAGACTATGTATATACAAATGTAATCTTTAGGGTAATTATTCACTTTATTTAACATTGTTACTTTTAAATGAATTGCATGAGGTTGATTATACATTTAAGAAAAATAAATAAATATATACATATATGTATGTTTGTATCATTTTTATTTACATAAATTATTCAAATTATTCATTCTCTTAAAAGAGATTATCATGATAATCAAAACTCATATCAAACTTATACTAAATATGTATAATTTATTCTCTAAATTTTATTGTAGAGAGAGAGAAAGACTACTTGTGTCGTGCTTGGACTATACTTCTCCACGCATATGATGAATGGCTAGATACTGGAGCATCAAGAAAAGAACAAGATGGAATGTATCTGGCTTTGAGAACCTGATAGAGAAGTGATTTAGGCCTATGAATTAATCTCCATCCTTGTTCAACCAAGAGAGCTAGGTTGAACATATTCAATCCCAGAATTTAATACTCCTTTGTGTTTAGGTCTACACAGCTTTCTCCATTTCATCCAATGGCATTGATTATGAATATTATATATCCGAAGGCAAGCTTCTTTTTTTCTTTTTTCTTTTTTTATAAGTTATGTATTAAACAAAAAAGGGCATTAGTTCTCCAAAGTGAAAATTTTTTATCAATTAAGCTAATTGAAACCTGACTAAGAAAAACAACAAGATAGGCAAGCTTAATATCACTAAGAAAACACAAGCACATAACACCACAGTTAAAGCAAATTCATAGCAAGATTTTAGTTCATTGAACAAGATAACTATGCATAACTATCGTGTATTCATGAGAATTTGATGGTTTAAGAAAATGGGACTTAAAATGATTTTACAGATATGGGAACAAAACCACTGCATGAGGAGAGGATTTGGGGAAGCTTAATAACTGTTGAGTCATTTGTAGAAATTCAGGTAGCATAATACGCTTTTGATTTGGCATATCTCGTGATGTAGTGATGACCATCTTCTCTAGAACTTTTGCATTCTTAAGTAGAAATTGTACCACTAAAATGAATGCTTTCTTTGTGCAGAACAACCTTTCTCCAAAACCAAAAAAACTTAACAGTCTTGAGGCATACTAACAAAGACTTGAAATAGATCTCTCCTAATTTCCAATGTTCCACTTCATCACTGTAAGAGCGGCGGCAGCATATATCTAGAAACTGCAAAATAAAAGTACATTATATTAGCATGAAAGTTCAATTTTAAATTATAATATTTCATCATGTTATAATAGAGTTGATGTAGGACAAGGAAAAAATCCAAATTAGAATTGGAATTTCTTAGTAAGCTTTGGAAAACTTGGATTTTGAGAATTTAGGGTTAGGTTTTGGTAAGAAAAATGTTGGAAAATAGTAAATAATAAGGATTATAGGGCTTTTTATGAGAAAAAGAATTGGAGGATTTAGGGATGCAACAAAGGGGAAAATTAAAACTTTGGTTGGGTTGTCGTTCTAAGGTTGTGACATTGTGAACAGTATTTTGTTTTTTTATGGGGTATATGGGGCTATTTGATGGATAGGAGACATAGGATTTTTAAAGTTTTGGATATTAGGGTTTAAAGGCTGATAAATCAATAAGTGTTTGATAGATTTCAAGTTGCTGAAAATTTAAAGATAAAGAATAAACTTCTAAGCATCATGCCTCTTATAACACACAAACTTCTAACAAAGCTTCACAACTTCTAATAAATAAAATAAAACTCATTCTTCTTGAATAGAAAGCAACTAGCCAATACCTATTCCTAGTAACACTACAACAAAATGTAGTTTTAGCGACGAAAATTAGTGAGGAAATATTTTTCGTCGCTAAAAATACAGCTTTAGCGACAAAATATGCATTTCGTCACTAATAATGAAAAAAATTATAACATTTAGCAACGAAAATTATTTTTCGTCGCTATTGTGATCTGAAAAATGGGTGCCAAGGGAGGGAAACTTTGGCGCGAGCTTAATTAATCTATAGCGACGAAATATTTTGTCGCTAAATGTTGAAATTTTTAGTGACAAAATATTTCGTCACTGTAGGTATTGCTGAGGATAGTATTAGTGACGAAAATCTTTTCGTCGCTATAATAAAGAATTAGCAATGGAAAATAGTTGTCATTAAAAATAATAATAGTTTTGCACCTCATTGTTTTAGCGACGAAATCAGAATTCGTCACTAAAAGCATGCTATAGCGACGAAATATGAATTTCGTCTCTAAAAATATTTACAAAATCTGGGTTCTTTAGTGACGAAATTGATTTTCGTCGCTAAAAACTTAGAAGCTTAATACCTTTTGCAATGAAGAGGAAGCAATAGCGACGAAACAATTCGTCGCTAAAGACTTCACTATAAATACTCCCAAATAGTACATCATACTAGCCCCATTTCAATACCCAACTAAAGAACCCAAGCTCATTTTGGTCCAAAAAAAATACCAGCTAAAGAAACTCTTCTAGAGTTTTCCCAAACCAAACCCGTTGCCGATTAAGCTCCAACCGTCGCCGATTTGAAGGAAGCCAACCGTCGCCGATAAGGAGATCTCAAACCATCGCCGATAATGACATACCTAACCGTCGCCAATAACCACAACCCTAACCATTACGAACTCATTCGCGACGGTTTCAAAGTCGTCATTGCTAATAACCACAAACCTAACCCATTCGTGACGGTTCCGACTACCAACGCTGTTACGAACCCATTTGCGACGATTCCAGCAACCATCGCCGATACACACCCATTCGCGATGGTTCCGGGTACGGCGTGACGATCCGAGCTCTAGCACCCATTCGGACTCTTGCGTGTAAGCCCCCTGACTTCTCTGTTTCTTTTTATTTTATTTATTTTAATTTTCAAAAAAAAATATTTAGGGAACTATGAAAAAGAAACAAGTTTCTGGCTTTGTCATTCTTTAAGATTCCATTAAAAAAATTTCTTTAATATTTATAAAAATCATGAAAATTTATTATATAGATTTAATATTTATAAAAAATAAAAAATAAAAAATAAAAAAAAAAACTATATTAAATATGGCAGATGTTTTTAATAAAATTTGTGTAATATATTTATAATTTTGTTTCATTTCATTGCTGTGCCCGTGCTTTTTATGCTATACTCATATTGATATTCATTTTGTACATTGTAGTTGGAGTATTTGGTGGCTTTGGAAGCAAGGAGTGGGAACTGCATATGTGTGTGTTTCTATGAATAGTGGGTGGCTATTAGAATAACCAAAACATTTGGGTAAGTCTCATTAATGGGTTCGAGCCATTTCAGTCCGGAAAAGGCAATGTGGTCTTGTTGGTTTACTTCATAGAAGCACTTCTCTACACAACTGTGTGATTGACCCAATCCCATATATTTATAATTTAAGATTAATGTACTGTTTAATAGATACAAAATTATGTTTTTTTATTTATTAGTTTGAATATTATTATAAATTTAATGGTTTTTGGTTGAATGTGATGACAAAGTTAGTGATTGTTTAGGTTGCTGTGGGGGAATAAAAAAAGGCTTAAATCTATGAAAGTCAAAGACCAAAGCTTAGCCAATAAATCAGACTTGTATGCTTAGCTTGATCATAGTAAGTAAAATTTGTTCAAATACCTATAAAACTCTATACTTGTGATGTTTGTGATTGGTTGTGGTGGATTGTTGTGTTGGAGCAAGCAGATGGCTTGCATGGTATTATAAGGTGGTTTAAATTCATATTGAGAGTGTTTTTAATTTCTTGCAAATGTGAATGGACCTTGTTGATTAGATGTGATGAATAGTACTTTAATTGATTTCAATACTTGTAAACACTCTATGATTGTGATGTTTGTGATTGGTTTTGTGGTGGGTTGTTGTGTTGGAGCAAGCGGGTAACTTGCATGGTGTTATAAGGTGGTTTAAATTCATATTGGGAGTGTTTTTAATTTCTTGCAAATGTGAATGGACCTTGTTGATTAGATATGATGAATAGTACTTTAATTGATTTCAATACTTGTAAACACTCTATGCTTGTGATGTTCGTGATTGGTTTTGTGGTGGGTTGTTGTGTTGGAGCAAGCGGGGTGGCTTGCATGGTGTTATAAAGTGGTTTAAATTCATATTGGGAGTGTTTTTAATTTCTTGCAAATGTGAATGAAACTTGTTAATTAGTAGCAATTGTGTTCCTTTATTCGATATCAATACTTGTAACCATTGTACTTGTGATGTTCGTGATTGGTTTTATGATGGGTTGTTGTGTTGGAGCAAGCAGGTGGCTTGCATGGTGTTATAAGGTGATTTAAATTCATATTGGGAGTGTTTTTAATTTCTTGCAAATGTGAATGGACTTTGTTAATTAAATGTGATGAATAGTACTTTAATTGATTTCAATACTTGGTTAGAGGATTATTTTGATTTAACTTGGTTGGAATGATCTTAGTGGAATTTAAGCATGGAAAATATAATAGTTGGAGCAGTAGTTAAAATTAATTGGATTAATTTTATAAAACTCTATACTAGTGATGTTGGAAATTGGATTTGTGGTGGTATGTTGTGTTGGAGCAAGCGGGTGGCTTGCATGGTGTTATAAGGTGGTTTAAATTCATATTAGGAGTGTTTTTAGTTTCTTGCAAATGTGAATGGAACTTGTTAATTAGATGTGATGAATAGTACTTTAATCGATTTCAATACTTGTAAGCATTATAGTTGTGATGTTGGAAATTGGTTTTGTGGTGGGTTGTTGTGTTGGAGCAAGCGGGTGGCTTGCATGGTGTTATAAGGTGGTTTAAATTTATATTGGGAGTGTTTTTAGTTTCTTGCAAATGTGAATGGACCTTGTTGATTAGATGTGATGAATAGTACTTTAATTGATTTCAATACTTGTAAACACTCTATACTTGTGATGTTTGTGATTGGTTTTGTGGTGAGTTGTTGTGTTGGAGCAAGCGGGTGACTTACATGGTGTTATAAGGTGGTTTAAATTCATATTGGGAGTGTATATTTGTGTGTGCAATGTATATTTGTTTAAGTATTAATATAGACTTATGCATTCATGAATGGGATAAAACTTTATCTAAGTAGCTTATGGGCTTAGATGTTAGAATACATTATGCATGAGTTGTCCGGTATTGTAAAAGGACTTGGCATGAGACCTTCCTCTTCTTTAGTAACCACCGCCTCATCTAGTTCCTCGGTGGAGTATATCCATCGGTTAGAAAATGAGATAATTGAGCTCAAAGAGGCAAGAGCTAGGGACGAAGAGGAGCAAGCTAGGGAGCAAGAGGCGCGAGCTAAGCAAGAAAAAGTCCAAAAGAATATTCTTAACTTTTTGAGGAGCAAGGGTTATGATGACGCTCTTACCTATGGGGGTGGTTCATCTTCAAGTTAAAACACTTATTGGTTAGTACTTTATTTTAGCAATTGACCCGTACTACATGGTGTGACTACTTTTTTTGATGTATTATTTAAAACTAATTGTATTGTATTACACTTGAAAATTTATATTTGCTTTCTACAATTTATACATTAGGAGTTGTGATTTTAATTCATTGGTGTGGCTACTCTTAATGCATTGTTAGAAATGTTTCTTATATCATAGATAATGTTTTTACTTTACGATTTTAATGTAGTATTGTTTTTATATTTGTGCAGATTTTTTATTGGCGGATTTAGGGGATTTACTTTTGGCATTACTTGAAAACATATGAGGACATCTTCCATTGGTTCTGATTATATTATTCTACACTTTTTGTATTGTTATAAAACATCTTGAGTTATTGTATGGAAAGAGTTTGAATTGGATACTTGTTTTATTTTTCACTTGTGGAATGTATGGATCTTTTTTTATAAATGTGTTGTTGAAATAAATGTGTTAATCAAATGTGAGGTTTTAATAATGTAATGATAGGTTACAGGTTAATATCAAAGCCATAAAAAAAATAAAAACAGAAAATAAGTTTTAGCGACGAATTTTTTCGTCACAAATATAGCAACAAAAAATTGTTTTAGTGACGAAAATTTTCGTCGCTATATGTGCCTGGATTTTCTTAAAAATAGTTTTAGTGACGAACTTTTTCGTCACTATATGTACCTGAAAATAGTTTTAGTGACGAAATTGTTTGTCACTAAATATGATTTAATAAACTGAAATGGTTTTAGTGACGAAATATTTTCGTCGCTGAATAGTGTTTTTAGCGAGGAAAACATTTAGCGACGAAACGTTTTCGTCGCTAAAAGTTTTTAAAAAAAAAACAAATTGGACTTTTAGTGACGAAATTTTTCGTCGACAGGACTTTTAGTGACGGAGTTTCAGCGACGAAATGAGTTTCATCACTAATTACTAGATTTCGTCGCTAAAGGTTCTTAGCGACGAAAAACTGGACTTTTAATGACGAATTTTTTTGTCACTGAAAGTACATTTTGTTGTAGTGTAAATCACTAAACTCAAATAAAACCAAATAAGGTTCAATGGACTATTAGAATAGCTTATATCCAGAAACTTGAAACTTAGAGAAATGTCATTGACAATTAAAAATAAATTAAATTAAATTAAAGTGAAAAAGTCTTCTGGTTGCCTATGCCAGAAATTCTGGATAATAACCTTGGCTATGAATGACCTCATACTCAAACAAATGGATTTCCAAAAATCTATTACTAATTTCTTTGTTGTAAGAAGAAAGACGTATTGTCAATAAGAAGGTTTTGAGTAAATAATCCATAAAACAACCACTTCAAAGATCAAAAAGGTCGACAATCAACGTTTACTCTTTACGTCAAGAACTCACGGGATCAATTTGATCCCATAAATAGTTAGACATATTGAGCTAAAAAAAATAGCAAAATACAAAATAAAAATTAATGACTAGAATTAAGCCTTCATTAAAGTTTGTTTGATATGACATTCAGGAAATTGGAACAAGAAATACATACCATTGACCCTACATAGTGGGAGGATGTGATGTCTATGTTCAATGTCTCCACATAAGGCGAACTTTGAAGTAGGTGGGCAATGCTAGGAAGGTTCTCTTTTTCCATGCTTGTTTTCATTGTTAAACATTGGCACTTTGACAATGGAGAAGGCAGATGTTTCATTGACATTATAGATACAACCTAGGTCCATCAAAACAAGATGCAAAACACTTTAAGGTAAAATTAAGGTAAAGTGAATGACAAAAACAAAGTTCATGACCAATTGGAAAATTCATTGCCAGTGAACAATTTAGCTAACATGTGTCAATATATGCAGACATTCTAGTGCCAATCAACTTCTCATTTATGCAAGGACCTAAGCAAATATTAACCATGACATATTGCATCTTCATTTGCATAAAGCAAAAAAGTCTTTTATGTATTTAATTTCTAGTTAACACATACACAAAAATTCACAATTGATTGTTTACAACTTGGACTAAAATCAAGATGTTCAGGAGAAAAGGCTCAACTCACAACAACAACAACAACAATGAAGCCTTAGTCCCAAATTTTTGGGGTTGGCTTAAGCCCAACTCACAATAAAAATTATGGTAATTTTCCAATACTCATATAAATCAACAAAATGCATTTTCCTTTCGGTATTAAGCAAAATCAATAGTACAATAACTTTGCATTATTCTATATGTAGGGCCTAGCCAAGCAATGACACTACCAACAATAAAAGATACAATCTTGATCTCTGCAAATGGAAATAAACATTAGCAATCAAGAAAAACAAACGAAACAAAGAGAGTTATTAAGGAAAACTAACCATGAGACACCAATTGCCAACAGTGAGTTTCTTGACATGATGCACACTCTCAAGAATGTCTCTCAGAATGTCTTGGAATTCCTCACAAGCACCCTCCTCCTCATCACTATCATACCCCTTCCACATGTCGAAATCGAGCTTAGCCTCAACCAATGCCGATGCATCCTTTATCCAACACCTCTTCATACAAAAACCCCCCCAAAATCTCTAAACACTCAATCTTTGGAGCCACAATTTCCAGTTTCAACTTACGCTCCTCACTTTCCAACATATCAACCAAATAGCTATCTATCACCAATTTTCTCAAACTTTCGGACACTATATCCAACCGATTAAACTCATAACAATCATTCAATTCCAAGTACTCAAGTCTAGGGCTACCCATTAACACTTTCCTTATCACATCTTCACACAAGGCCGATTTCCGAATACACAAGCGCTTGAGTGAAGTCCAATGTAGTAACCCAATAGGCTTAATTTTGCAGAAACTAAGATCGAGTTCAGAAACAAACTCATTGGCGTAGAGATACTGAGGCAATCGGTATCCGTTAGCATCGAGAGGAGAATAATGAGATGATAAATGTAGACAAAGTTTGTCAACCTTAGCAGTTGTGGCGAAACGAACCCAAAGATCAAGGCGAGGTTTGAGGCGCGACCTGTACTCGAATTGGACGGAGAAATTAGCGAGTTTTGGAGCCCTGTGTAGGAGTAGGGTATCATCTACTTCGCCGGCGAAAACGGTGGCGGTTTCGTTTGACTGTGTGAAACTGAGAGAGGAAACGGAGTTCCAAAGATAGGCCCATCTTTTGGATAAAACGCTGGTTAAGATAGCGTCTTTGGTGGGCAAGAAGGAGAGGATGTTGAGGAGGATGGAGCGAGGTAAGGTGGTGATTCGATCTTCTAGGATTAATGGTGCATGTTTGCGGCGTTTGGTTCGATGATTATTGCCTGATTCTTCTTCGTCTTCGTCTTCTTCAGAATTATTGGGGTTCGAATATTCATAATCATAGTTGTCTCTTGAAGTTGGGCTTCTTCTTTCCCCATAGATAGAAGAATCATAGCTCTCTTCCTCTTCTATTATCGTCTCAACTGCCAGTAGTGAATATTGTAATACACGCACCTTCTATTCTTCTTTAAAATACAAAGCAAACGGCTTTGTTCTATCAATTAGGGCTACAGATTAGTTAGATTGGGCTTCAGATGGCCCATCTAATATCAATTTATTTATACAATAGGTGTAAAATCTTTTTTGTTTTTTGTTTTTTTTTTTTCGGTTTTAATGTGTAAAACTTGAATTAGACTAGCCTTCTTTTGAGTTTGGGATGTAACCAACTGTGGGTTTTCTTTATTTATTTATTATTATTATTTTTTTAATAGTTACAGTGGTGAAATGTTGATTTAAATCCCAAACAACTTCCATGAAAACTCTAAAAAATGGCAACCGATTGAGTTACAAATTGTTTGCGAGATATAACATTATAACCAAAAGCTTAATGCATAATTGATCCATTTGGTTGTACCTAATTTTGGATAAAAGTGATTCCCTTATAGCAAGGAATAGTTATAAGTAAACTCCTCTTTAAAGGTGTTATGATAGCAAATCTTTTATTTTTAGATTGTTTCAACTTAAAAATAAAGGATTGAACCCTAGATCTCTTATTCAACCATTAGAAATTTTATCAATTGAGCTAACTGGCACCCAAAAATAATAGTAAATCCTTAATGTTAGTAATAAAAGTTCATTAATCCTAAACTCATTCCTTTTTTAAAAAAAAATGTAAAAGGAAGATGTGGGCTGTTATAAACTCAATTAATAAAATCTTTAGTCATTGAATAAGAGATTTGAGTCCAAATCTTGCCTATGCTATTGCTATATATAAAAAAATTTAAAAAAAAAATTACTAGGTTGTTTTAGCATAATGGTTAAAGAAAGTTTTGACGTAAAAGGCAATCATTATGGAAAGAAAGCCATAAATTCAAATTCTATAAATAAATAATAATGTAAGAGGGAGATATCTTTGGATCATGGACATGTGCAAAGTAGTCGATAAAATTGATATAAATCTTAAGAACAATGCTATGAGTACCACTACAATATTTTTTTACTACATATAAGCTTTATAAACGGATATGTCAACTTATAAAACAACACAAAAATTAATTAAGAAAATTGTTTATTATGTTGTTGATGACTTGATGCACACCAATCACATTTATTATCACGTCAATTTATAAGTATTTTGTAGTAAAAGAACCAGAAGATATTGGAAATATCCGACAATGTCATTGAAAGTTTGAAACTGCAAAATGATTAAAATCAAATCGAAAACTTGATAAGCAACTTTAAATTGCAAAGTGATTAAAATCAAATTGAAAACTTGATAAGCAACAATACCATTGACATTTAGCATGACTATATCACACTTTTTTTTTTTTTTATAATCGAATATATCACAAATTAAGAAAACATAAGTACATGAAATCGGAAGCTAAAGAATATTCATATATTAAAAAAAAAAAAATTCCTTCAATTAGACTACTCTGCATAACTAGTGTGTATTTATGAGAATCTGATGGTTTAAGAGGATTGAGCAACTAAAAAATATTTTACTAATATGGGAACATAACCATTGCATGAGGAGAAGATCTAGGGATGCTTAACAACTTTTGAGACACTCGTAGAAATTTAAGTAGCATATAATGCGTTTCATTTTCCATAACACGTGGTTCATTGAAAACCATCTTCTCCAACACCTTTGCATTCTTAAGTAGAACTTGTACCACAAAAATGAGTACTTCCTTTGTGTGGAAACTTTCTCCAAAACCAAAAATCTTGACAGTTTTGAGGCATTGTAGCATAGACTTGAAATAGACCTCCTTTAATCTCCAATGGTTCACTTCATCCAAGTTTTTTACTAGAAACTGCAAAATAAAAGTACATTAGTCCATTTTGAAGTTCACTTTAAATTATGATATCTTGTCATGTTATAATAGAGTTAATGTAGGAGAAGGGAATAAAGCCAAATTAGATTTGGAATTCCTAAGTCAGCTTTAGACATCTTGGATTTTGAGGATTTAGGGTTAGAATTAATTTGTAAGGAAAAAAGCTGGAAATTTGAATGAAATAAAGATTATAGGGTTTCTAATGAGCTAGGATTTGGGAATCCAACAAAGGGGAATAACTAAAACTTAAGTTGCTATTCTAGGTGTAGAGAGGGAAAATTCCCAACCTATCACAAGCTGACACATCATACTACCAAGTCCACAAAATACAACCAATTACAAAACGTCACGTACTGCTGCTAGGTTTTGCTATCACTACTCAAAAACCAACAAAAATTTGCCAAGTGTCATGCAGAAACCAATCACACATCAGCGCGTGTAAGCGATGACATAGGTAGTCCAGCACGTGTAAGCGATGACATATGCAATCCAGCGCGTGTAAGTGATGACATAAGCGGACCAATCAAGCTGTGACATGTGTCACCAATCAGACTCTGCCACGTATCGCTCACCCACCCCCAAACTCCTATAAATAGAAGCCTTCCTAAGGCATTTCAAGACACCAAGAGGCCAAGACATCTTGGGAGGAGACGAAGCGATCTAGAGCACAAGTAGCATCAAAAAAGATTCAGAAGTACTGAAGCTCTGCTGGAATCAAGCCCTGAAACCTCCAGCAACTTCAAGAACTTCGACCTCAAATGCAAGGAACATTCAAAGCAAAATCAGCTAAACTACCTGCCTAAATCTCAAAGGTCACTGGAATCAAGCTTAAAAGCCTCCAGAAACCCCAACAACCACAAATCAGCGAAGCTCTACAGATTCAAGCCTCCAAAGCCTCGAAGAACTTCCACCACAAACCTTCAAATACGAAGAACATTTGAAGAGGAATCATCCAAATCATATTCCTAGATCTCAAAGTTCACTAGAATCAAGCTCAAAAGCCTCCAAAAACCTCACAAACCACAAATTAATGAAGCTCTACAGATTCAAGCCTCCAAAGCCCTAAAGAACTTCCACCTCAAACCTTCAAATACGAAGAACATTCGAAGAGGAATCATCCAAATCATATTCCTAGATCTCAAAGTTCACTGGAATCAAGCTCAAAAGCCTCCAGAAACCTCACAAACCACAAATTAGTGAAGCTCTACAAATTCAAGCCTCTAAAACCCTGAAGAACTTCCACCACAAACCTTCGAAGACGAAGAACACACGAAGAACACGAAAAACGTGAAGAACAAAGAATTTCTAACAAGCTCATAGCCAGAGATTCATTGTAATTCCATTTCAAAGGTCTTCGATCCATTCTTCAGCCAAATTAAAGGATATCTTGTGTTCGAACCAAAGTCACATCACTACAATTCCAATCAACAAGTCTTTTAAGGAGATCGAATCAGAGGATAACTCTTTTGTAATTACAGAGAATTGTACCACGCATTTATAAATACAAATTCGCATTTGTGAAACTATTTTTACTTGTTTGACTTCATTTCGAACTGAGAAATTTAGTCGTCCACACTAGGATTATAAACAAAAACTCGTAAACAGTATATAGCCTTTTAATTGGGTATTTGAGGCTATTTTGAAGGGTAGGTGATTTTGGATTTTGGGATTTAGATAAGGATGATAAACCAATGGGCAAAGATTGAGTTAGTTCTCTTGTGCATTAGACCCGTCAATATTAGCATGACTGTCCACTTTTGCTCACATGTCATGATCTTAATGAATCCAGTGTACAAGAGCAATGAACACAAGCCAAGTCTTAATCAATGTGTGCATGCTAAATTTCAAGTTGCTGGAAGAATTTGAAGATAAATAGGAGACTCTTTAAGTAGATGACTAATACCTATCACTAGTGGAACATGATGGACTTTTACTATGAAGCCCAATATAAGTCACTAACTCAAATAAAACCAAAATAAGACTTACAATTAGAATAGCCTATGTCCAGACATTAGAAACTTACAAAATTGCCCCTAACACTTAAAAGTAAGTAAAATTAAAATTAAGGTGAAATTGACTTCTTGTCGCCAACACCAGAAATTCTAGATAGTAACTTTGGCAATAAATAACCTTTTATTTCTAAACAAACAAATTCCCAAAAAATCTATTACTAAGGCTATTGTTGTAAAAAGAAAGATTTATCATCGATGAGATTTGTTGAGTAAGGGGGGCCAAGCTCCTCGAGGAAATCTTTTTGACCCAATAAATAGACGGATTTATCTACAACAATAACAACAACAATAAAGCCTTAGTTCCAAAGTTTTTGGGATTGGCTATGGATCCTTAACAAGATTAGTTAGGATCGCCTCCATATAGTCTTTTCTTCTATTTTATTCTATCTAAAATAATGACCTTTATTACTTCTTTAATTGATATATTGAACAAAATAAAATTAATGATTAGTATTAATTCTTCATTAAAGTTCCTTTGATACCATACAACATTCTAGAAATTGGACAAAGAAAAACATACCTCTAACTCTACATTGTAGGATGATATGATGTCTAAAACCAATGTCTCCACATAAGGCGAACTTTGGAGCAGGCTTGCAATGCCAGGAAGATCCCATCTTTCCATGCTTGTTTTCGTCATTAAACATTTGCACTTTAACAATGGAGAAGACAGATTTTTCACTGACATTATAGATATAACCTAGGTCCATCAAAGCAAAAGGTACAACACAATAAGGTAAAGCGAATGAAAGAATAAATAACATGACTTTAAATATACATCGCAAGTGAACAATTTAGCTAACATATTTTACAGAACACTAAATTATATAAATGTGAATATATACAATAAAATAAACAAAGCCTTTTTGGAACCTTGATTCAGAGTTGAATACAATCTTGAGACATTCATGCTACTACAAATGGAAATCAACATTTGCAATCAAGAAAAACATGGAAGTGTTTCATATGACAATCGAAACAAAGAAAAATAATTAACAGAGAGATTCAAGAAATTAAAACCAACCATGAGACACCATTTGCCAACAGTAAGATTCTTGACATGATGCAGACTCTGAAGAAGTTCTTTCACAATATCTTGGTGTTCCTTACAAGCATCCTCCTCTACGCTTTCATATTCCACCAACAGCTCGAAATTGAGCTTAACCTCAATCAATGTCGAAACATCCTTTATCCGACACCATATCCAACCGATTAAACTGATAACAATTATGCAATTTCACGAATTCAAGTCTAGGACTACCCATTAACACTTTGTTTATCACATCTTCAGACAAAGCCGTGTACCCAATACACAAGCGCTTGAGTGAACTCCAACCCACTAACCCATTAGGCTTAATTTCGCAGAAATGAAAATCCAATTCAGAAACAAACTCATCAGCGTAGAGATGCTGCGGCAATGTGTATCCATAAGGTTTGATATAACTCGATGATGAACGTAGACAAAGTCGGTCAACCTTGCCAGTTGTGACAGAAATTTGTGAGTTTTGGAGCTCTGTGTAGGAGCAGAGCCTCATCCACGGCGGTGAAGCTGAGAGAGGGAACGGAGGTCCAAAGATAGGCCCATCTTTTGGAAAAGACGCCTGTTTTGATAGCGCCTTTGGTGGGCAAAGAGGAGAGAATTCTGAGGAGGATGGTGTTAGATAAGGTGCTGATTCGATCTTCTTTAAAGATTGGTGCTTGGTTCGATGATCATCGCTTGATTCTTCTTCTTCTTGAGAATTAATGGGGTTTGTAGCATGGCTAGAATAGTGAGGGGAATAGGGAGCGCTGTCTTCGCTGGAAGTTGAGCTTCTTTCGCTAGAATCGGAGTTTTCTTCCTCCATTCTCACTCAGCTCAAGTAGTGTTTGTGATTCTGTGAAAGGTGATGTAAGATACTATAATTTGGTATTAAACTATTAATGTATTGTGGGCTTAAGGTTGGGTTTTAAAACTTGGATATTGGACTTGGATTTAATTTACTATAATGTATTAATGTATTGTGGGCTTAAGATTTGGGTTTTAAAACTTGGATGACTTGAATTTTAAATTAATGGATTTATAATGTCTTAATTTATAATTTATTAATTTTAGGTGTAATTTAAAATTTAATGATTTTAAAGTTTTAAATTAATTGGTGGAATTATCAAATTCAAATCCTTGACATTTTAAAACTATCCAAATAAGATATTTAGATTTTAATCCCTAAATTCAAATACAAATGACCAAATCATACCATTCATAATGCACGTTTGATTGGTGTGTGTGTGTTTTTGTTTTTTTAATGTTTTAGCTTAAATTGTGCCTTTGTAGATGAGGTAGTAAAAGACACGTCCCCATGGATTTGTTCAACTACATAGGGCTGCGATTAGGCGCAGTAAGTTTGGTTGGGCTACAGTTGGCCCATCTAATGTCAATATATTGGGAAATGTATAAAAAAAAAAAAAAAAAAAAACTCAACGGTGTCTTTTACTCTTTTCATAAGAATTTCCAATAGCTTATGCTTAAGCCTTAAAAGTTAAAAGAGGCATAATCGATTATATTGTTCATCCAAAAGCTATAAATAAATGAAAAAACCTTGCATCAGCTTATTCATTTTGCATCCAAATATATTATTAGCGGGAGAAATTGAGATTAAATTCTATAAGGATGCAGTGTAAAACTCATGTTTTACCCCTCCAATTCCAACATGTCACATCATCTTATCACATATTTAAGAATAAACACAATCACACTCAATCAATTCTAATACATATATATAAATCCTACCAAATTAGGAATTTATTGAGATGTTATTAGGTATAATAGAATATATTGAATTTTAAGTAAAATGCTAACGAGGCAATCATTTATTGGATAGTGTAAAACATGAATTTTACACCTCATCCTTATAGAATTTAATCTCGGGAAAATTATATGTCCACAATATTTTCACAACATTTTTACAACAAATCCTAAATGGTAGGTTGTTACTAGTTGTTATTGTTGGGGCAAAAAGTAATCTTAGTGTTAGGTTCAAATTTGAACCAATAACAACTAATCACTTATGATTTGTTGTAAAAATATTGTAAAAATGTTGTGGACTGCAAAGTGATTAAAATGAAATCAAAAACTTGATAAGCAACATAACCATTGACACCAACTATGAATTTATCCAAAGGCAGGTTTAACATCACAAAGAAACATTACTACTTGAAATCGGAAACATAGCAAGCTTTTAGTTCATTGAACCATACTAATCTGCATAACTACAATGTATTTATGAGAATTGATCATTTAAGATGATTGAACAATTTAAAATGATTTTACTGATATGAGAACATAACCACTGCATTAGGAGAGGATCTAGGAAAGCTTAACAACTTTTCTACCACTCGTAGAGATTCCTGCAGCATATTACGTGTTGGATTTTGCATAGCCCATGGTTTAGTGATAACCATCTTCTTCAACACCTTTGCATTCTTAAGTAGAAATTTTACCACTAAAATGAATTCCTTTTTGTGGAAGGTTTCTGCAGAACATAAAATCTTGACAGACTTGAGATGTAGTAGCAAAGACCTGAAATAGATCTCCTTTGATTTCTTCACTCCATAGTCTTCATCAGAGTGTCTTACACGCTGCAAAATAAAAGCACATTAGCATATTTTGCAGTTCACTTTCAAATTATGATATTTTAACATATCATAACGGAGTTCACGTAGGACAAGGGAACAAACCAAATCAGATTTGGAATTCATGAGTTAACTTTGGACAACTTAGATTTTGAGGATTTGGGGTTAGGTTTTGGTAGAAAAAAGACTGGAAAATAGTAATATTATAGGATTTCCAATGAGAAAAGGACTAACAGAGTAGTAGGATTTGAGAATGCAACAAAGGTGAAAAACTAAAACTTGGGCTGCTGTTCCAAGGCTGTAACAATAACTCGTGCATAGTATCTTATAGGGGTATTTGAGGCTATTTGATAGATAGGTGATTTAGGATTGGATTACTTACACTTTGCCCACCTATGGTTTGGGTCGTTGTAATGTTGCCTATGCGTGGTTTTAAAAGAGCCAATCTACTCACCCAAGGTTGGCTCCGTTATGCAGCTGTTACCCACTTCATCACTTCCACCATTAAAAACATTAAATTTATAAATAAAAAACCCAGAAAAAATTAAAGAAATAAGATCTGAAAGGGTTATTTGTAAAAATTGTGGAAGTTATTTATGTTTTGACTCAAGAACACTATTCATATAAAAAAATAATTCGCCTCCATGAATCTCATCCTCACTCAACATGCTCTTGTCCCCTAAAATCATTCAAATGAGCTTCCCCTTATGAATCCAAAACCATATAGCATTCTTTGTACCAAGATTAGAAGAGTTTCTTAACTAATGTATAAGAAATGCCTTTTCTATTTTTCACTTACCAATCAAAAAAAAGAAATGCCTTCTCTTTGTACCAAGTATGCTGGCCCAGCGACGTATGTATGGTCTGAATTTTAACAAGTTGCTATCTCTAAAATGCTATGTCCAAGCTGAAACATAACGCTTGTGTTGTGTTTGTGTCCAAATATCATAGATCTAATTTGATGTGCAGGGCAGATTATAAAAATAATAATAATAATTTGATGTGCAGGGTAAGGCACAGATTGTTTGAAGATGCCAGATGCTAACTCAACTTTGAATCTTCAAGTAGGTCTATGCAAATTGTTAAGAGACCAGCTCAGGCATTAGTTCAGCTTAGGCATTAATTCAGCATTAATTCAGTTGATCATGATTGCTGTTAATTAGGGAGATTAGTGTAGCTGTTATGGCAGTCAGATGTTTGTTAGTTAGTTGTTGATGAGGGGACAGCTGGTAGAGTTAGTTACTACAGCTGGCAGTAGTTAGTTAGTGGCAGTGAGCATTTGTACACTTGTATAAATAGCTTTTTTGTTTTTGAGAATGTGTATAAATAGCTATTGATTGTATTGAATCTGCAGGCAATAAGAACAGACTTGTATTCCTTTCATTTCTTCCTTACTTTCTTAATTCTCTTCTATTCTTTAGGAGGCCTAGCTGACCTCGAATCTAGCTACTCATATAAGACTTTTACAATTGGTATCAGAGCAGGTCCATCCTGCAATCAATGGCAGAAACACGATCTCAAGCTGTCCTCAATAAATCCATTGTTTCTCTTTGCACAGCCTCAGATCACCATGCCAAAGATATTGAGGAAATCCACAAGATCACCGACATCCATACTCGCACCTTAAATAAAATGAATCAGCAACTCAATGCAATTCTACAAAAGCTGAATTCTTTAGAAGCAACTAGGCAACAGACCCCAAGAAACCACAAAATTCAATCAAACACTTCAACAATTCTTGCTATCTCCAAACCCTTGAGATTAGAATTTCCACGATTTTCAGGAGAGGAGCCTACTAGGTGGGTTTATAAGGCCAATCGGTATTTCAGGTACTACAACACAACTCTCGATGAGCAATTGTTATTGGCTTCATTTCATATGGATGGGGAGGCATTAGTGTTGGTTCCAAGAAGGAGAAGACACTGGGTTGTTTGAAGATTGGGGAACCTTGATTAAAGCTCAACAGATCAGGTTTGGGACAACAGCCTATGATGACCCTATGGAAGCTTTAACAAGATTGAGGCAATCAACAACAGTGGTTGCATACAAGTCAGAATTTGAGGCTTTATCAAACAGAATCAAGGAATTGTCTCCAAGGCACAAGCTCAGTTGCTTTCTGAGTGGATTGAGGGATTGAAATCAGGCTACCAGGGAAGATGTTGAATCCTCCTACCTTGAATGCAGCCTTTGGGTTGGCTAAGATTAAGAAGAATTTTTGCTAGCAAACAAGAAGAATTCCAAGAATGTCCAAGAACAGATCAGACCCTCTATTCTTGGGGCCCCTAAACTGACTGCGGGCAATGAAACCAAGATCAGGCTGCCAATTAAGAGGCTTTCTCCAGCTCAAGTGGAAGAAAGAAGAAGGAAGGGGTTGTGTTACAACTGTGATGATAAGTGATCCCCAGAACATAAATGTAAGGGGGCTAAGTTGTTTTTTGTTGGAAGGGTTAGATTTTGGACCAGAATTGAACCAAGGTGATTATAGAATTGAATGGAGAATTAGAAGCAGAAGCAGTGCTGCAAGACAGTCGTGGAGAGGAAGCAGAAATTACCTTGTATGCTCTCATTGGTAATCCTACTCCAGGAACCATGAGGGTCAGGGGCAGAATTGAAAAAGAAGGTTTAGTAATTCTTTTAGATTTTGGTAGTACACACAATTTTATTGATGTTTCATTGCTTTCTAAACTACACATTCCAGTGGATACTACTCAAGTTCTTGATGTAAAAGTAGCTAATGGAACCATAATCAAAACTCATGGTCTTTGTAGTGATGTTTTAGTTGTGATACATGGCCAAAAATTTTATGTTCAATTGCATGTCCTGTCCTTGGGTGGATGTGATTTGGTCTTAGGAACACAATGGCTCAGTACTCTTGGGGTTATTAGTTGGGACTTTAAGCTCTTGACTATGTCCTTTATGTATTGTGGTCATCAAGTTCTGTTACAAGGCATGTAGGCTGCAGCTTCCAGTTTACAGGATGGTGACAATTTCTTAAAAGAACCACCCAAGAAAGGATTGTTAGTTCACATTTCAGTGCAAGGGCCTACTGCAAGTGCACGACAGAGTGTTTATCCAGCAGAGATTGAAGCTCTATTGCAGGAGTTCAGTGGAGTTTTTGACACACCAGTTGCAGTTCCCTTACCTTGTGGGCAAGGTGTTCTAAAGGAGGGGAATTTGTTAAGAGACCAGCTCGGGCATTAGTTCAGCTTAGGCATAAATTCAGCATTAATTCAGTTGATCATGATTACTGTTAATTAGGGAGATTAGTGTAGCTGTTATGGCAGTTGGATGTTAGTTAGCTAGTTGATGATGAGGGGACAGCTGGTAGAGTTAGTTACTACAGCTGGCAGTCGTTAGTTAGTGGCAGTGAGCATTTGTACACTTGTATAAATAGCTATTGATTGTATTGAATCTGCAGGCAATAAGAACAAACTTGTATTCCTTTCATTTTTTCCCTTACTTTCTCAATTCTATTCTATTCTTTAGGAGGCCTAGCTGACCTTGAATCCTGCTACTCATATCAGACTTTTACACAAACATCCAATTTTTTTAAATCAATTTTTGCCAAGAAGCAATAAAAATTTGATTGGGGTTTGATATGTGATACAGGTTCAACAGCTTGAAACTAGGGTGCTTACTGAAGGATTCATATCATCGTGGATTTTTTACAAGGCTAAGTTTGAGCACGTGTTCGCTGAAGTGATTTCCTAGTCAAGGATCGAATGGGTTTGAGTGGGGAAGGAAAATAAGACCAAACTGGATCTGGGATTGGTTCATGAAGGCATCAGAATAAACATAAATCTCAAATTCTTGAGCAAAGAGTTGCCAATTGTGATAGGGAGTTATGGACCCTATTCAATTGTTATGTCCACTACCTTATTAATAGGCATTGACTTTGTTACGGTTTTAAGGTTGGGATGGGATTGAATTTCCCTGTGGAAGGAATTTGTTGATGCTTTTAGACAAATGGAGATCAAAGTTGAAAATGCTATCAATGTAGGCAGAAGCAGTGAGGAAGGAAGAAACTTTGACAAAATCTTCAAGTTTCTTTGAGGCCAAGTTTCAATTTGGGGGCAAAATCAATTCAAAGATCATTTAATCAAAGAAAGATAGGGAAAGATGAAATTTTTTAAGTAACTTTCACAATCTTTACAAATACCCTATTCAGATCTTAATTACTTTGTTTTTCATAGGCTTTGCATGTTTTTAATGATGAAAGTGATGAGGTGGGTAACCGCTATATAACAGAACTAACCTCTGAATGGGCAAGTGACACTTTTCAAACCACGGATAAACAACATTAAAATGGCACATAGCACAAATGAGTAAAGTATAATTAACACTTTAGGATTTTGATGTTTTGGATTTTAAGGTTTAAAGGGTGATAAATCAATGCGTGTATGCTAAATTTCAAGTTGGAAAAAATTTAAAGATAAAAAATAAACTTCTAAGCATCACACCTCGTATATCACACAAGCTTCAAACAAAGCATCATAACTTTTGGAAAGAAAAAAAAAATCATTCTCAAAATGAAAGCAGATGACTAAGCTGAAACTAAACCCCTAAACTGAAAGAAACCAAAATAAGACTTAATGGACTATTAGACTAGCCAATTTTCAGAAACAAGAAACTAACATAATTTCCCTTGCACTAAAAAATAAATTAAAGTAAAGTAAAATTGGCTTTTCATTGCCTATGCTAGAAATTCTGGATAGCTTTTTTTTTTTTTTTTTAATATAAGTAAGAAGTCTGGATGGTAAATTTAGCAATGAATGACCTCTTTTTCAAACAAACAGATTTTCAAAAATCTATCGCTGAAGTCTTTGTTGTAAAATAAAGATGCATTGTCAATGAGAAGGTTTTTCGTAAATAGTCCACAAAGCAACCACTTAAAAGAGGTTGACAATCAACATTAACTCTTTATGTCAAGGACTTAAGGGGGCCAAACTCTCCTCGAGGGAATCATTTGACCCCTAAATATTTAGACACATTGCACTACAACAACAACAAAATCCATGATCCCAAATTTTTTGGGTTAGCTATAGATCCTCAACAAGATTAGTTAGAGTCGGCCACATGTATTCTTTTCCACAATCCTACTCTATCCAAAGTCATAGGCTCTGTTACTTCCTTTATTGACACATTAAACCAAAATTAAAGAAAGAAGTAATGATTAAAATTAACCCTTCATTGTTTTTTGATATGACAGTCGGGAAATTGGTCCAAGAAAAACATACCGCTGACCACATGTAGCCCCAGGATGTGATGTCTAAAACCAATGTCGCCACATAAGGTGAACTTTGAAGTAGGCTTAAAATGTTGGGAAAATCACATTCCCCCATGCTTGCTATCGTTAAACATTTGCACTTTGACAATGGAGAAGGCAGATGTTTCACCGTCATTATAGATAGAGCCTATGTCCATCAACGCAAGAAGCAAAACACAACAAGGTAAAGTAAATGTAAGAAAAAAATAACACAACCAATCATAATATACATCGCCAGTGAACAATTTAGCTACATGTTTTACAGAACACTAACTTACATAAATGTCAATATATCCCATATGCAGACAATGAAATAAATAAATAAAAAATTATAAAAAAAAAAAAAAAAAAAATAAAAGAAAGAAAAAAAGTAAAAAATAAAAGCCCTTTTTGGAAAGCCAAGACCTTGTTCTGCTGACTAATCATGACGAATCATTCTTTGGCACTAAAGCAAGTGCCCTCTTATCATGAAACTAAAAGCAGGTGTCTCTAATACATCAGCAGAACAAATTATCAAACATGTGTTACATATACTTTATTATGATGAATCATTATTTGGCACTAAAACAAGTGCCCTACATCTTATCATGAAACTAAAAGAAGGTGTCTCTAACTCAAAAGTTGAACTCATGAAATTGGACCACTAATATCAGGTCCTTTAATTGTTGATTGATTACAACTTGGATTAAAATCAACATGCTCCCAAAAAAAAGCCTAACTCACAACAACAGCCTTAGTCTCCAAGCCCAACTCACAACAGAGAGTATGGTGATTTTTCATTTTGGTATTAATATAAAATCTTTAAAGCAATATCAAATAGTACCAATGTAGTCAAAGGCACAGGCAAGGCTTTAGTGAGGCGCTCGCCTTTAGAGCCTAGGCGAGCAAGGCTACTGCCTTAAGCCATGAAAAAGGCGCTAAGGGGAGAACCTCAAGTTTTTTTTTTTTTTTTTTTTTTTTTTTTAATTGTAATTTTAAATTTTTTTTATAGAAGTTTGTTGTGAATCTACTATTAGATATTAATTTAAAAAGGAATGTTATAAAACCTATTGTTATTTAACTTAATTTGCAAAAATTTGTTGTAAAACTTATTGATATATAGAAGCTCATTGTAAAACCTATTGTTAGAATAACTAATAGAGCCTAAATCATGTTAATCCTATTTGAAATGATTTGATAGACCTAATTTCTTCATGAAGCACATTGAAAAACACTTCATTATAATATTTTAATACACTAGGTGCTTATGATCTTTCTATATGTATAATAAATATATTAAGAATTTGGCACTTCATCTCGGGCGATACAATCATACAAGGCCTTGCCCCTTAAGGTCACCTTTCGACTACCTTGAATAGTACAATAACTTGTCACTAAAAATGCAATAGATGCTGCGCATTATTTTATATGTAGGGCCTAGCCAAGCAATGACACTACCAACAATAAAAGATACAACCTTGATCTGTGCAAATGTAAATCAACATTAGCAATCAAGAAAAACAAACGAAACAAAGAGAGTTATTAAGGAAAACCAACCATGAGACAAGAACTGCCAACAGTGAGCTTCTTGACATGATGCACACTGTCAAGAATGTCTATCACAATGTCTTGGAACTCCTCCAAAGCACCCTCCTCCTCCATCCGCATGTCGAAATCGAGCTTAGCCTCAACCAATGCCGACACGTCCTTTATCCGACACCTATTCATATAAAAACACCCCAAAATCTCTAGACACTCAATCTTTGGAGCCACAATTTCCAGTTCCAACTTACGCTCCTCACTTTCAAACAAATGTTGCACATAGCCATCTATCACCAATTTTCTCAAACTCTCGGACACTATATCCAACCGATAAAACCCCCAAAACTGATGCAATTCCAAGGATTCAAGTCTAGGACTACCCATTAACACTTTCCTTATCACATCCTCACTCAAGGCCGAGTGCCCAATACACAAGCGCTTGAGTGAACTCCAATGTGGTAACCCATTAGGTAAAATTTTGCAGCAACTAAAATTGAATTCAGAAACAAACACATTGGCGTAGAGATGCTGAGGCAATTGGTATCTGTCAAGATCGAGACAATCAGGGCTCCACAAGTATAGACTAAGTTTTTCTACTTTGGCATTTGTGGCGAACCGAACCCAAAGATCGAGGCGAGGATTTAGTACTGTGTCGTAATCGCACTCGAATTGAATATGGAAGTTTGTGAGTTTGTGAGCCCTGTGTAGGAGCAGGGTGTTATCAACGGCACTGGTGAAATCGTCCAAGTATTCGAAGGAACCAGAATCGAAACTGAGAGAGGGAACGGAGGTCCAAAGAGAGGCCCATCTTTTGGATAAAACGCCCGTTTTGATAGCGTCGTTAATAGGCAAGAAGGAGAGGATGCTGAGAAGGATCGAGTCAGGTAAGGCGCTGATTCGATCTTCTTCTTCTAAGATTGGTGCGTGTTTGCTTCGTTTGGATCGATGATTATGGCTCGATGATGATTCTTCTTCTTCATCATAATAATAATTATTGGGGTTTGTATCGTGGCTGGAATTATAGTTGGATCGGTCAGATAAGCTGTTGATAGAACCAGAGATTTGTTCCTCCTCCATTCTCAACTCAACAGTCAACAGTAGTGAATAGAGATTTGAGCTTCTTTACATTACCTTCTTTCCTTCTTTTAGTAATAGACAAGACAAGCAATTAATTAGGGCTGCAGAATGCAGATTAGGCCCAGTTAAAAATTGGCCCATCTAAGGTCACTTTACTTTTTACTTTTTCTTATTTTTCTTTTTTTTTTAATACTAAGTATTTAACACACTAGAAGATGGAATAAAATTTTTAAAAAACTGACAGTAGTGTATTTTCAAAAAAGCTTCAAGTCACATTTCTGGGTGTGAAACTTGAATTAGATAGGTCCAACCGTCCAAGTACCAACTAACCAAGTAACTTCCTCCTTCTTCTTCTTCTTCTAATCTTTTACTTAACAAAAAAAAAAAAAAAAAAAACCAACACACACACAAGTAACCTATTTTTTGAGCGAAGGATGTAAGTAAAAACTTAGTGCATAATAAAAGAAATTAATTAATCAATCAATAATCTATGTAATGTACAAGAAAGTATAACAAAATATAATTTTTTAAAAATAAATTTAGTTAAATTTGAAATTTAATAATTATGATAATTATTAATATACAATTTTTTATGATTGTGTTTTGTTACATGTGCAAAACTTTCCTTTCTATCTTTTGAAGATCTGGGAAGAAGTATATCAAAAAAAAAAAAAAAAGATCTGGGAAGATTCTTATGGAATGTTGAAATATATAATATAATTTAAACTTAACTAAAAATAATATATTAAAATAAGAACAAGTAAAATTGTGAGGCATCAAAAGCTTATGTTCCAAATTTCATGATGTTAACCAAAATTCAAATGTGTTTAGTTTTAAATAGAATATAGATAAGTCTAAAGATAACATATTTCACAAATAGTTAAAAAAAAAATATATAGCTTATGGTTGGATAATATCTACTCCTAAAGTTCTAGCTATTCTTTAATGTAGGTAAAAAAAAATCTATTAATTCTAAACCAAGTAACCTCCTCCTCCTCCTCCTCCTCCTCCTCCTCCTCCTTCTTCTTTTCTTTTCCTTTAAAAAAGAAAAAAACCAACACACACAAGTAACCTTTTTTTTTAGCGAGGGATGTAAGTAAAAACTTAGTGCATAATAAAAGAAATTAATTAATTAATAATCTATGTAATGTACAAGAAAGTATAACAAAATATAATTTTTTTAAATAAAATTTAGTTAAATTTGAAATTTAATAATTATGATAATTATTAATATGCATTTTTTACGATTGTGTTTTGTTACATGTGCAAAACTATCCTTTCTATCTTTTGAAGATCTGGGAAGAAGTATATCAAAAAAAAAAGATCTGGGAAGATTCTTATGGAATGTTGAAATATATAATATAATTTAAACTTAACTAAAAATAATATATTAAAATAAGGACACATAAAATTGTGAGGCATCAAAAGCTTATGTTCTAAATTTCATGATGTTAACCAAAATTCAAATGTGTTTAGTTTTAAATAGAATATAGATAAGTCAAAAGATAACATATTTCACAAATAGTTAAAAAAATATATAGCTTATGGTTGGATAATATCTACCCCTAAAGTTCTAATAGCTATTCTTTAATGTAGGTAAAAAAAAAAAATCTATTAATTCTAATCCAATTAAATTCTACCTAATTATCTTGAAAAGGATGAACAGCTTCTAATTTCTCTTTAGAAATGGCAATCTAAGTGCCATGTCCTAAAAAAAGAATTAACTAGAGAATTGAACAGGTTTCAATTAGGTCTCTCTGCTGTTAGGTGAGTGAGCTCTCTCTCTTTCCCAACGGTAGTAGAAGTGTTTTGTCCCTTCTAGGAATGAGAGTTTTGTTCTCTAAGGCAACAAGTTTGTCATTAGAGCTTTGTGGGTTTTCTTTTGAGGGTTTAGGGAAACACTAAGTAGGCTGTCTTCTCTCAAAACGGTATCATGGAGGAATTGGCTGCAAAGTGGAGCACTTTCTCCTTGTCTGAGAGGGAGACAACAGGTTTTGTTCTTCAATGTGACCAACGATCGGGGGAATTTCTTTTAGCAGCACATTTCTTAACCCCTCGATTTTTGAATACGAAAGCAATGGCGAGGACTTTCAAACAGCTTTGGAGGTCTACCAATGGTTTCAAAATTCGAAACCATAAGGAGCAGAGAGTTTTATTTGTTTTTGACAATCTAGGTGATGTGGATAGAATTTTGCAAAATCAACCATGGAGCTTTGACAAGCACTTAGTCATGCTGCAAAGATACAATTCTGATGTTCCTGTTCGTGACTTGATTTTCAAAACGACCATATTCTGGGTCCAAGTTCACGATATTCCTGTTCGTTACATGAATAGACGAGTGGCTGAAGATATTTGTGAAGTAGTTGGTGAGGTGCAAAAATCGGCAGGGGCAGTGGATGATGATGGTGGTCTTTTCATACGAGTCCGAGTACTCATAGATATCTCCCTCCCCCTATGCCGTGGAAGGTTAATTACAGTGGAGAATGGAGAAAAAGTGTGGGTGAAGTTCAAGTATGAGCGGCTGCCCAACATTTGCTTTTGGTGTGGACGACTGAATCATAGTGATAAGAATTGTGAATTATGGATTGATAGTAAAGGTACGCTTACACCGGAGCAACAACAATTTGATTCTTCATTGAAGGCGGCCCCGTATACGTCAATAGGTAAGGACGTTATTTACGTCCCTAGTTACTATGAACGAAGTAAGACCAGAGTTCAGTTCACGGCTCAGGTCTTTAATTCAACTCCAGGTGTGGCGGAGGGGCAAACAGGTAGTGGTGGTCCGATGGAGGTGAATCAAGCGTCCTTGGCAATGGGTAGAAGCAGTGATGAGGGTGTTAATGGCATAACGCATGGTGAATTTAATGAGGCTGAGGTGTTACACGTTGATTCAGAGGGTGAGCCAAATTTGGAGTCTTTCCCAATCAGTTCTGACCCTATTAATGCTCCTATAATTGAGGAAGGTAATAGTGCTATGAAGTCTTTCCCAAATCAGATGCCAACGTCTGAACTTTTTGAAATTCCAATCAAGGGGTTTAATGAGGGTGTAACGGGAATTAACTATACTTATTCTGATTTAAGTCAAATTAAGGAGACGGCATTGAATGAGGATATTCCTTTCCCTGTTTAGCATGCCACCTCAGCCGAGAAGCAAGCAGCACGGCCAGCTGGAATTAGGGCAACACGGAAAAAAACTCCTTCCTCCAATTCAAAGGCTGCTACCAGTAGCAACCTAAGAACAAAAAAGCTAATCCCTAGGGTGAATCACTCAAAATCCGTGGGCCATACAGAAGAGGGGGGAAAGATTTGTGGGAAGAGGAGTGGTGATGTTCATCTGGAGTTACCTTGCAAGCACAAGCGGGTTTCAAAAGATGAGAGTGACAAGCTTCTTTCAATGGTGGAGGCTGATAATCAGCCCCGCCAAACACAATGAGTTGCTTAGTTTGGAACTGTTGTGGGCTTAGGAACCCATGTACAGTTAACAAGCTTGCAGAGATGGTGCGGGTAAAAGATCCATCTATCGTGTTTTTAGCCGAAACATGAGCAGATGAAGCAAGGCTAAAAGTTGTGAAAAGGAAAATTCAATTTGAAAACATGTTTGTATCACCAAGAACAAGTAGAGGTGGAGGTTTAGTTCTGTTTTGGAGATCAACAATAGATGTTTCAGTGGAGGGGTCGGATAAGAACCATATTGATGCGATCATAGATAAGAGCAAAGAATCCGAATGGCGTTTCACAGGGTTCTATGGTGAACCGGATACTCAAAAGCGATATGAGTCTTGGGATTTGCTACGTACTTTAAAAAGGAAATTTTAGAGTCCGTGGCTGTGTGCGAGGGATGTAAGAGGAGATGAAAAATTGGGGGGGGCAATAAAAGAAGTCACAATCAAATGCAATTGTTCCGTGAGGCAATTGATGCATGTGGTTTTGTTGATCTAGGGTATACGGGTTCAAGGTTTACTTGGAGTAAGCATTACAATTCGGGTCATTCAATTTGAGAAAGATTAGATAGAGCCTTATGCACAACAGATTGGCTCAACCACTTTGCTGGCACCAAGGTTGTTCATCTCACATGCAATACCTCAGATCACTCTCCATTATGGATTTCTCCTTGTGGTATAGACCCTCCGCCAAGTTCTAAGCCATTTCGCTTTGAAGAGATGTGGATGTCCGATAAGGGGTGTGGAAGGGTTATTGAAGCTGTGTGGAAAGGCTCCTTCCCTTGTGAAGCCGAAAGACAAGTGATAAAAAAAATAGAAAAATGTGGGGCGGAGTTAACACAGTGGAGCCGTAAGAACTTTGGCCATGCAAGGAGACAATTGATTGACAAAAGGAAGAGCTTGCTTCAGGCCGAACAGCAAGCAATGCTTGGAGGGAGTAATGACCGAGTGAGGGGATTGAAACAGGAGATCAATGAATTGTTGGTGAAGGAAAATTTGATGTGGAGGCAGCAGGCAAAAGTGTTTTGGCTGGTTGATGGTGACAAAAACTCTAGGTATTTCCATACTAGGGCTACTCAAAGGCATCGCAAGAATAAGATTTTAGGGGTCAAAGATTCTTCTAGTGCATGGATTGCTCAACCCGAGGGAATTGCTAAAACTTTTACTACCTACTATCAACACCTTTTAAATCCTCCAATCCGACCTTGGGTCTCAATTCAATGGTGAAGGTGGTAACTGATGATATGAATGCTCAACTGTCACAAGAGTTCATGGCGTGGGAGGTAGAAGTTGCACTAAAATAGATGGCTCCGTTAAAAGCCCCTGGTCCCGACAGTATGCCCCCTCTTTTCTACCAAAATTATTGGAATCTTGTTGGTAATGATGTCACTAAAACCATATTGTCATACCTAAATTCAGCCACAATCCCCCATCCCCTAAACCATACTTTCATAACCTTAATACCAAAAATAAAAAATCCTATGGCTGTCACTGATTACCGCCCCATTAGCCTTTATAATGTCCTTTATAAAATATTTTCAAAGGTCCTTGCTAATAGGTTAAAAAAAATCGTATCCTCAATCATAACCGAACACCAAAGTGCCTTTACAAAAAACCGTTTGATCTCAGATAACATTCTTGTGGCTTCTGAAACATTGCATAGCATGAATAATCATAATTCCAAAAAATTTGGTTACATGGCATTGAAATTAGACATGAGCAAGGCGTATGATAGGGTGGAGTGGTGTTTTTTGGAGGATGTGATGAGAAAATTGGGGTTTAATGAAAGGTGGATAGGCCTTATGATGGAGTGTGTAAAAACAGTCTCATATTCGGTGTTGGTGAATGGTGAACCGAAGGGATTGATTAAACCAACAAGGGGAATTCGCCAAGGCGATCCTCTATCTCCCTTCCTATTTTTGTTGTGTACGGAAGGCCTTAATAATTTAATATTGAAGGCGGAAAGTGAGGGTTCCATACATGGATTTGCTTTGAGTAGACGAAGTTCAAAACTAACGCATCTGCTTTTTGCGAATGATAGCTTATTGTTTTGCAGGTCTAATATAAATGAATGTCAAAAGGTGCTTGATCTTATTGCCTCTTATGAAAGCATGTCCGGGCAGCAAATTAATAGAGGCAAAACATCAATCTTCTTTAGCAAATCCACCACTCTAGACATGAGGAATGAAATCAAAGAAGCTTTGGGGGTTCCGGAAATTGTGCAGTATGAGAAGTACTTGGGGTTGCTGTCATTTGTAGGGAAGAGTAAAAGGGCAAGCTTTGATTACATTAAGGAGAGGGTTTGGAGGAAGCTTCAAGAATGGGAAGAGAGTCTACTATCACAAGCGGGGCGAGAGGTTTTGATTAAGGCCGTGGTCCAAGCTATCCCAACATATTCCATGTGTTGTTTCAAGCTCCCACTAGGTCTTTGTAATGAAATTGAAAAACTTATTCGTGGCTTTTGGTGGGGACAAAGGGGAGATCGTAGGAAAATACATTGGGTAAAGTGGGAAAAAATGTGTGAGCCAAAATCTGAAGGTGGCATGGGATTCAAGGAGTTGTCTTTATTTAACAATGCTCTTTTGGCCAAACAGACATGGAGGTTGCTGCACAACATAAATTCCTTGTTTTACAAAGTGTTTAAGTCCAAGTTCTTTCCAAACTGTTCTATTATAGAAGCTAAGGAGGGCTATGGAGGGTCGTATGCTTGGAGGAGTATTTTGAAAGGTAGGGAGGTTATAAGGCGAGGAGCGAAGTGGAGAGTGGGCAATGGAGAATCTATTAAGCTTTGGGGGGATAAATGGCTGCCTTCTTTGCAAAGCCCAAGCCTCCAATGCCCCCTCACAGCTGAACTACAAAATGCCAAGGTGAGTTCTCTAATTAATCCCTCAACTTGCCAATGGAATACTCAGCTACTGCCTAATCTCTTTAGTCAGATGGAGTCAGACCAGATTGCAAAAATCCCTCTAACCCGCACCGTCTCTGAGGACTCTATCTTTTGGCCGTATGTACAATCCGGTCAATACACCACAAAGTCTAGTTATTACTTCCTCAAGACAGAAGCTCAGTTGGCGAACTCGCAATCCCCTTCCCAAGCCGAGCTGATGAAACCACTTTGGAAGAGAATATGGAGCTTATCAGTGCCGTGTAAGGTCAGAAATTTTCTTTGGAGGGCCTGCAAAAATGCTATTCCAACTTTGAATAATCTGAAGTGCCGCTGCATGGTGGAAGATTCAAAGTGTTCTCTCTGTGCCCAACACGATAAGGATGTTATCCATGCCTTATGGTCTTGCCCGGCCCTTGCACAAGTGTGGAACGAAGACCCTCAATGGAGTTTTAGAGGCCAAAACGTCTTCCTAGATTTTAGCCATCTGATCAGCCATGTTTTTAAGTCGGGATGTAGTGCCGAGCTGTTTGCTATGCAGATTTGGACTATTTGGTTCCGAAGAAACAAAGTTAGATCAGCTCCACCGGTTTCCCCTTAAATCTGATAGCGTAGAGAGCTTATGAGGCGTTAGTAGAATACCAAGCTACATAACCACGGCATTCTTTGGCAGCGCCGACAACCAAACAGCGGGCAAGATGGATTCCTCCTCCTCCAAACTGGTATAAGGCTAACTTTGATGCAGCAATCTTTGACGATGTTGGCAGGGCTGGTCTTGGAGTGATAATACGTGACAGCCAAGGTCTTGCAATGGCTGCTCTAACTCAGAATGCTCAGTTGGCTAGCTCGGTGGTGGAGATGGAAGCATTGGCAGCCACACAAGCAGTGGAACTTGCTGCAGAAATTGGTCTTGATAGAGTTAATTTTGAAGGCGACTCCAACATTGTCATTAGAGGCTTAACAGATCAAGTTCCAAGCTTTGCTCCATTCGGCTTTCTTATAAAAGAGGCAATTGACTTGGCTAATCAGCTTACTAATGTAAAATTCCAGCATGTTGGTAGGGAAGGAAATAGCGTAGCTCATAACCTTGCTAGGCATGCACGACATGTCACAGGTTTTTCTATTTTGATGGAGGATGTTCCGTCTTTTGTTTTGAAATGTATCAGGCAGATTTGCCTTCAGCTTAATAAAATCACAATGTTGTTTCTCAAAAAAAAAAAAAAAAAAAAAAAAAAAATTCTACTTAATTCCAATATATAGCTAAGAACTTTGTAACTTAACTAGTCAGTGTTGCCTGATATTTCCAATAAAGACATGGAGGATTCATATCCCCCCACCCCAAATATTAATGTATCGAAATTTCCAATCTATTATTGTAAAAGGGTGGAAATGAGACTAAAAGAGAGGAAAAGAAAGGGTAGTTTGGTTTTTTTTTTTTTTTTTTTTTTGGAGGCTATAACAATTTATATAAATCTTATGAATAGTTCGAGTAGTACTATTACAAAATTTTATGCATATAAGCCTTACAAACTTATATCTCAACTTGAAAACACAAATAAATAAATATATATATATTTATATATATTACAAAAATTTGTTTATTATGTTGTTAATGTGATACTAATTGCATTTATTTTCATGTCAATCTATACATATTTGTAGCAAAAAAGAACCATAAGATATTGGGTACATCTAACAATGTTATTGAAAGTTTGAAATAGCAAAATGATTAAAATCAAATCAAACACTTTATAAGCAACAAAACCATTGGCATTAAACATGAATATATCCTAAAGCAAGTTTAACATCACAACGAAAACATAAGTACATGAAATCAACAGCTAATCATAGCAATATTCTAGTTCATTGAACCAGACTAATATGCATAACTAGTTATGTTTTTATGAAAATTTGATCATTTAAGAGGATTGAACAACTTAAAATGATTTTTCTCATATGGGAACATAATCATTGTATTAGGAGAGCATCTAGGGAAGCTTAACAACTTTTGAGCCACTTGTAGAAATTCACGACCCCAAAAACAAGTTTGATTTTGCATAAACCGTGGTTTAGTGATAGTCATCTTCTCCAGTACCTTTGCATTCTTAAGTCGAAATTTGTACCACTGAAATGAATACTTCTTTTGTGTGTAAAAAATTTCCAAAACCAAAGATCTTGACAATGTTGAGGTGTCGTAGCAAAGACTTGAAATAGATCTCCTTTGATTTCCAATGGTTTACTTCATCATAATATCTGTCTAGAAATTGCAAAATAAAAGTACATTAGTCCATTTTGAAGTTCACTTTTAAATTATGATATCTTGTCTTGTTATAATGGAGTTGATGCAGGAGAAGGGAACAAAGCCAATTCAAATTTGAAATTCCCAAGTCAACTTTGGACATCTTGGATTTTGAGGATTTAGGATTAGTTTTGAAAATAAAAAGGCTAGAAAATAGTAAGAAAATAAGGATGATAGTGTTTTTAGTAAGAAAAGGAATAGTAGGATTTGGAGATTCAACAAAAGGAAATAACTAAAACTTAAGTAGTTGTTCCCAGTATTTAGCCTTTTCATGGGGTATTTGGGGCTAATTAGATGGATAGGTGATTTTGGATTTTGGGGTTTAAAGGGTGATAAATCAATGGGCAAAGATTGGGTCTAGTGCTAGTCATTTGTTTAGGAGTTTTTTTGTTATCTTTAAATTTTTTAAGCAACTTTCACCCCAAAAAAAAAATAATAATAATAAAATATATATATATATATATATATATCAGCAACTTGATGAACTTTTACTACGAAGCCTAGACTAAATCACTAAACTTAAATATAAAACCAAAGTAAAACTTATTGGACAATTGGATGAATAATAAATTTGGGGTTCAATCCCCGCCTATACTAAAAAATGATTGGTATTTTGGTCTGATGATAAAAGACACAATTATCATAAGTGGATGTTATATGTTGAAACTTGAAACAATATAAATAAATAAAAGAATAGCCAATTCCAGACACTAGAAACTTACAGAATTCCACCAACACTTAAAACTAAATAAAATTAAAATTAAAGTGAAAATGGCTTCTTCTCCTTCAGAATTATTGGGGTTTGAATATTCATAATCATAATTGTACCAAATTCAAATTCAAATCATTGACCTTTTAAAACTACCAAAATAAAATATGTAGATTTTAATCACCAAAATCTAAATTCAAATGACCAAAAAAAAAAAAAAAATCCAAATTGCACATTTTTATTGTTCTTGTTTTTTTTAGCTTAAATTGTGCCTTTGTGGATTCGTAGTAAAAGACACGTCCCCAGGGATTTGTTAAACTATATAGTTGGCCCATTTAATGTCAATTTGTTGGGAGATGTAAAGTTTCAATTAGAAGTCTTTTGTATTCTAATAAAAAATTTGGGTTCAAATTCTGCCTAAAAAAGAAAAACATTAATGTGTCTCTGCATAAGAGAATTCCCAATGGCTTATGCTTAAGCCATAAAGAGGCATAATAGATTATACTGTTCATCCAAAAGCAACCAAAAATAGAAACCCTTGCATCGACTTATTCATTTTGCATCCAAATATATTATTGACTGAAAAGTGATTAAAATGAAATCAAAAACTTAATAACCAACATAACCATTGATATTAATCATGAATATATCCAAAGGCATGCTTAACATCACAAATAGACATAAGTACTTGAAATTGGAAGCGAAAGCAAATCATTGCAAGATTTTAGTTCATTGAACCAAACTAATTTGCATAACTACAATGTATTTATGAGAATTTGATCATTTAAGAGGATCGAACAACTTAAAATGATTTTACTGATATGGGAACATAACCACTGCATTAGGAGAGGATCTAGGGAAGCTTAACAACTTTTGTGCCACCCGTAGAGATTTCCGTAACATATTACGTGTTGGATTTTGCCTAGTCCGTGGTTCAATGATTACCATCTTCTCCAACACCTTTGCATTCTTAAGTAGAAATGTTAGCACTAAAATGAAATCCTTTTTGAGGAAGGTTTCTGCAAAACATAAAATCTTGAGAGACTTGAGTTGTAGTAGCAAAGACTTGAAATAGATCTCCTTTGATTTCCAATGATTAACTACATCATAGTCTCTTACAAGCTGCAAAATAAAAGCACATTAGCATGTTTTGCAGTTCACTTTTATATTATGATATTTTATAAAGTCATAATGGAGTTCGCATAGGAGAAGGGAACAAACCAAATCAGATTTGGAATTCATGAGTCAACTTTGGACAACTTAGATTTTGAGGATTTAGGGTTAGGTTTTGGTAGGAGAAAGGCTGGAAAATAGTAATATTATAGGTTTCCACTGAGAAAAGGAATAGTAGGATTTGGGAATGCAATGAAGGTGAAAAACTAAAAAGTGGGTTGTTGTTCCAAGGCTGTAAAAATAACCCATGCAGAGTATCTTATGGGGGCATTTGAGTCTATTTGATGGATAGGTGATTTAGGATTGGGTTACTTACACTTTGCCCACCTATGGTCTGGGTCGTTTTAATGTTGCTTACTCATGGTTTTAAAAGTGTCAATCTATCCACCCAAGATTGGCTCCGTTATGCAGCCGTTGCCCACTTCATCACTTCCACCATTAAAAACATTAAAATCAAATAATAATAAAAACAAAACCCATAAAAAATCAAAGAAATAAGATCTGAAAGGGTTATTGTAAAAATTGTGGAAGTTATTTATGCTTTGACTCAAGAACATTATTCATATAAAAAAATGGTTCACCTGCATGAATCTCATTCTCACTCAACATGCTCTTGTCCCCTAAAATCATTCAAATGAGGTTCCCCTTATGAATCTAAAACCACAGACAAGACCAAAAGAAATTGACCCAGAAATGCCTTTTCTTTGTACCAAGACTAGAAGAGTTTCTTAACTAATGTATAAGAAATGCCTTTTCTATTTTTCACTTACCAATCAACAAAAAGAAATGCCTTTTCTTTGTACCAAGTATGCTGGTCCTGCGACATATGTATGGTCTGAATTTTAACAAGTTGCTGTCTCTAACATGCTATGTCCAAGCTGAAACATAACACTTGTGTTGTGTGTGTGTCCAAAATTTCATAGATCTAATTTGATGTGCAGGGCAGATTATAAAAATAATAATAATAATTTGATGTGCAGGGTAAGGCACAGATTGTTTTGAAGATGCCAGATGCTAACTCAACTTTGAATCTTCAAGTAGGTCTATGCAAACATCCAATTTTTTGAAATCAATTTTTGCCAAGGAGCAATAAAAATTTGATTGGGGTTTGATATGTGATACAGGATGTTCAAGGGCTTGAAACTAGGGTGCTTAATGAAGGATTCATACCATCATGGGTTTTTTATAAGGCTAAGTTTGAACACGTGTTTGCTGAAGTAATTTCCTAGTCAAGGATCGAATGGGTTTGAGTGGGGAAGGAAAATAAGACCAAACTATGTCTGGGATTGGTTCATGAAGGCATCAGATCAGAATAAACATAAATCTCGAATTCTTGAACAAAAAGTTGCCAATTGTGATCGGGAGTTAGGGACTCTATTCAATTTTTATGTCCACTACCTTATTGATAGGCATTGACTTTGTTACTGTTTTAAGATTGGGATGGGATTATATTTCATTGTGGAAGGAATTTGTTGCTGCTTTTAGACAAATGAAGATCAAAGTTGAGGATGCTATCAATGTTGGCAGAAGCGGTGAGGAAGGAAGAAACTTCAACAAAATCTTCAAGTTTCTTTAAAGCCAAGTTTCAATTCGGGGGAAAAATCAATTCAACTTTGGTCAAAGAAAGATAGGGAAAGATGAAATTTTTAATTAACTTTGACAATCTTTACAAATACCCTTTTCAGATCTTAATTTCTTTGTTTTTCATAGGTTTTGCATGTTTTCAATGATGAAAGTGATGAGGTGGGGAACCGCTAAAGTGACATTTTTTAAACCACGGGTAGACAATATTAAAATGGCACATAGCACAAATGAGTAAAGTGTAATTAACACTTTAGGATTTTGCTGTTTTGGATTTTAAGGTTTAAAGGGCGATAAATCAATGTGTGTATGCTAGATTTCAAAATGGAAAAAATTTGAAGATAAAAAAAAAAAAAACTTCTAAGCATCACACCTCTTATATCACACAAGCTTCAAACACAGCATCATAACTTTTTGAAAAAAAAAAAAAAACCTTTCTCGGATTGAAAGCAGATGACTAAGCTGAAACTAAATCCCTAAACTGAAATAAACCAAAATAAGGCTTAATGGACTATTAGAATAGCCAATTTTCAGAAACAAGAAACTAACATAATTGCCCTTACACTTAAAAATAAATTAAAGTAAAATTGGCTTTTCATTGCCTTCTGGATAGCTTTTTTTTTTTGGACAAGTAAGAATTCTGGACGGTAAATTTAGCAATGAATGACCTCTTTTTCAAACAAACAGATTTTTCAAAAATCTATCGCTGAAGTCTTTGTTGTAAAAAGAAAGATGCATTGTCAATGAGAAGGTTTTAGAAGCAACCACTTAAAAAAGGTTGACAATCAACATTAACTCTTTATGTTGAGAAATTACGGTGGCCAAACTCTCTTCGAGGGAATCATTTGAGCCCTAAATAGTTAGACACATTGAACTACAACAACAACAACAACAAAAGCCATGGATCCTCAACAAGATTAGTTAAAGTCGGCCACATGTATTCTTTTCCACAATCCTACTCTATTGAAGTCATAGGCTCTGTTACTTCCTTAATTGATACATTAAACCAAATTTAAAAAAAAAAAGTAATGATTAAAACTAATCCTTCATTGTTTTTTGATATGATAGTTGGGAAACTGGTCCAAGAAATACATACCGCTGGCCACATGTAGTTGCAGGATGTGATGTCTATAACCAATGTCTCCACATAAGGGGAACTTTGAAGGAGGCTTCCAATGCCAGGAAGATCACATTTTCCCATGCTTGTTTGTATCGTTAAACATTTGCACTTTGACAATGGAGAAGGCAGATGTTTCACTGACATTATAGATAGAGCCTAAGTCCATCAAACCAAGAAGCAATACACAATAAGGTAAAGTAAGTGAGAAAAAATAACAAAATCAATCGTAATATACATCGCCAGTGAACAACTTAGCTAACATGTTGTACAGAACACTAACTTACATAAATGTCAATATATCCTATGTGAAGAGAAAGAAATAAAAAAGCCCTTTTGGAAAGCCAAGACCTGATTAAAAGCTGACAGATTATCATGGCGAATCATTCTTTGGCACTAAAGCAAGTGCCCTCTTATCATGAAACTAATAGCAGGTGTCTATAAGCCAATAGTACAACTCATAAACTAGGACCAATAATATTAGGTCCTTTTAATTATTGATTAACTACAACTTGGATTCAAATCAAGATTCTCAGGAAAAATCCCAACTCACAACAACAAAAACCAATCCTTAGTCTCAAAATATTTTGAGGTAAGCCCAACTCGAGTACGGTAATCTCCCAATGCTCTTATAAATCACAAAATGATTTTTCCTTTTGGTATTAATGTAAATTAGCTAAAGTAAGTTCCTTAAAAGCAAAAATCAAATTGTACAATAACAATAACTTGTCACTAAAAAGAGCACTAGATGATGTGCATTATTCTATATGCAGGGCCTAACCAAGCAATGGGACTACCAATAATAAGAATATACATTCATGTCTCTGCAAATGGAAATCAGCATAGGCAATCAAGAAAAACATGAAGCATTGCATAGTGACAAACGAAACAAAGGTAAAAGAAAAATAACAAAGGGATCGAAAAAAACCAACCGCGAGACACCATCTGCCAACAGTAAGATTCTTGACATGATGCAGACTCTCAAGAAGTTTCTTCACATTGTCTTCATGAGACAAAGACCAAGAGAGAAACTATGACTGAACCCTCTACGCCGACACGACGAACAAGCGAAGAAGAAGAAGAACTGCGGCGTAGCGTCAAGAAATTCAAGGACAGTAATGGTGCGAGGAACTTCACTCAGCCCAGGACTCTCGTTTCCTATAGAGATATGCTTCTGGGAAATGTTCTCTCGGATTAGAGCACCACGATCGAAAGCTTTGATAGTGAAAGTATATGGTTTGTAGGGGAGCACTTTCTTGCCATTAAACAGTGGGAGCCTTATTTCAAGGCATCTGAGGCCAAATTATCTTCTGTTGCAATGTGGGTGAGACTCCCTGAACTGCGTATAGAGTTTTATGATGCTGCCATGCTTAGAGAGATTGGAAGCGCCATTGGACCAGACTGTGTGTGCAAGTGGATTTGGAGAAACCACTCATCACCTCTGTTCGTGTGGGTAGATTGGTCCAGAAAATCACTTATGGAGGAGTTTCAACGCTCTGTTTTCACTGTGGCCGTTTGGGACATAAGCAAGACTCTTGCCCATGCCATATCAAACCTGTAGTCAGAGACGGAGAAGTAGCAATTGAGTCTACCTCAAGTGGACAAAGAGAAACTAACCAGGTGGAAACAAACCAGTTGGAATCCAACTATGGGCCCTGGATGGTAGTTACTAGGAAAAAGAATTCTAGTAGGACTGGCCGACTGGTCGTGGCCGTGGGCCCAATAACTCAAACCAAGGAAACTCTTTTGAACCCAAGGGCAAGCCGGACTTACTGGAACCTAATATCAAGGGTAATGAAGGAAGAAATATTAGGCTAGCTGACTCTAAGGGAGTGACTGACCTAGCAGCGGGTAATTTGAGTGCTTTGGCAGCGGAAAACTCGCAAAGGACAGTATACGTGGCTGATGTGAATGACATGGAGGTCTGCCAAGAAGCATTGAGCAGTGGGAATGCCGAGCTTCTTTACCTTCTATTTCTCTTTATAATATACTAGCAAGCTTCTTTACCTTCTATTTCTTATATTTTTAACAGGATTAGCCCAGTTAGTTAGATTGGGCTACGGTTGCCCCTTCTAAGGTCAATTTATTGAGTGTTTGCGACATATTGTGTCTAATGCACTTTAGGTCAAGTGCACGGGATATAGGTTAATTTATTACTAAGTGTTTGTATCTTATTATATCTAATGCATTAATTGGATGTAAGTTGTATCTCTGTGCCATTGGTTGCTTCACATGCAAGTTAGAGCAATCACAGGACCATCCTGACTTGTAAAAAAAAATGTATATATATACTTGCCAAAAAATATTATATTATAAACTAACATATTGTGATCACTCTAATAAAAATGTTGAACACTCTAATTTAAGAATTATAAAAATTTGGATTCAACAAAAATAGGAATAATGCTACATTTACAATATTTTCATCGTAATTTTACAATAAATCAAATGTGATAAGCTGTTATTAATTCTAATTTGGGCTCAATACTAATATTACTTTTTTATCCACTAATAACAGCTTTTTGCATAAGATTTATTGTAAAAATGTTATGAACGTAACATTACTCTAAAATTAATTCTACCCCCCAACATAATCCTCAATTCCTTTTATATATATATATATATATATATTTATATATATATATGTATATAATAAAAAAGCTTAAATAACAACAATAAATATTAGTCCAAATAACAACAAACAAAAACCAAACAACAACAAATGAACAAATTATTTAACAAAAAAACCTATTATAAAACAAAAGGATAAAAATCGCTAATCAACCAAATTTATAACTCGTTCAATCTATTCAATAAAAATAATCTCTAATTTCATTTTTCTTATAAAATAAATACCAAGCAAAATATTGTAGTTGTTAGTTCTCCTTGATGATGACGACAATTATACTCTTTTTAGTTTTGTAGTGGCAATAATTTTGCTATCCTTAGCGACTCGACTCACAGTTGTAGGATATCACTTTATTAAAGTTTGTATAATTTAAATTTTTTAGTTTTTTTTTTTTTTTTTTTTTTTGTCAAAAGAGATAATATTAAAAGAAGTTAAGGAACAATCAGGTTCGCAAACACAAAGCCTGGTTAAATTTTTTAGTGACCACCTACAAAAAAATTCCTAGCCCCGCCACAGCTTACGCATGATAATCTGAAATGTCAAAGTTGGTCACTTGACATTGGCAAACGAGTCATTAAATGTTTACATGCATTTGCCAAAAAGAGTGGCTTGATATTCAACCACTCCGAAGATTGTCAATTCAACAAGAAGCATGCGTATCACACATTCACACCTACACGGGTACACCACGCATTAGATGTTGAAGATTTGTTACATTGATGCTTTGCCGAAATTGTTGATCTCCTTGTGTAGCAATTCTGCTTTGAACAAAGTTTTTCTACAAATTAGAACTTCTCATATGTCTATTTTTTGTGTGTAAATTTTAAAAATCTACCCATTAAATTTTATATTACTTATGTTCTTAACATGTAAATCAAATTTCATTCAAATTAAATGTTATTTACTATTCGACCAATAAACTTATTTGTTATACACAATTTTAGAATACAAAAACTTGTAATTTTAACATTTTTTTTATGACATACCAATTCATTTTTGATTTTCTTGAAATTTTGCAAGCACGAAGGATATAATAAGAACATACAATTCAACGGTTAAATTTTCAAAATTCATACTCAATATAGAAATATATGAGGAGTTGAGAGAAATTTGTTACATCTCTCTCCAAACTAGTTTTGAGAGAAATTTTGTTCTTCTGCTTTAGCTTGAGAACTTTTAGTTAGAATAAATCAAGGGTGAGCAAGAGGGAAGAATAGAGTGGTAGAGACAGGAGTTGCATAGAGAAAAAGAATAAGAGCCTTTGCTGCAATTTTTGGCTAAATACAATAGGATGTTTTGTATTTATTTATTTAAAAGAGAATCGAGTTTGGGTTAATGAGAATGCCTTCAAGCTTATGTTGTAATATCCAAATTATAGTGAAATTTTATTTCATTTGCCTCTCGTTGACGTAGGCGTATTGTTGAACAACGTAAAATTTCTTGTGTTATATTGTCTCTCTCTTTTCTTAAGTTTGTGTAAGCAAATTATTTCACAAACAAAAAAATAATCTTTATAGAGAGGAAATCATAGATAAATCTTATAAAAAATGTCAACTCGTAAACACAAACAAAAAATCAATTAAAAAATATGCTTATTAAATTGTTGATGTGACATTAGTCATATTTATTGTCATTTCCTTAATTATTATATTGTAGCAAAAAAGAATTGAAGATATTGTAAACATAACAATGTCATTGAAAGTTTGAAACCGCAAAGCGAAAAATGAATTCATGGGAAGATTTTAGTTCTTTGAACTAGACTACTCTACAAGACTACAAGTAGCTAATCCGAATATAAGCTTAATATCACTAAGACATGTAGATAATTCTAATATCACTAAGACAAGTAGAAAATCCGAATGTAAGCTTAATATCACTAAGACAGGTAGATAATCCGAAGGTAAGCTTAATATCACTAAAAAATCACAAAAGTACATGACAACCACAATGCAAGAAAATTCATAGCAAGATTTTAGTTCATTGAACTAGAATACTCTATATAACTATTGTGTATCTATGAGGATTTCATGGTATAAGGAGAAGGAATAACTTAAAATGATTTTACAGATATGGAAACATAATCACTGCATGAGGAGAGGATCTGGGGAAGCTTAACAACTTTTGAGCCACTTTTAGAAATTCAAGTAGCAGAATACGCCTTTCATTTTGCATATCCCGCGGTGTAGTGATAACCATCTTCTCTAGCACCTTTGCATTCTTAAGTAGAAATTGTACCACTAAAATAAATGCTTCCTTCATGTGGAACAAACTTTCTCCGAAACCAAAAATCATAACAGTCTTGAGGCATACTAGCAAAGACTTGAAATAGATCTCTCCTGATTTCCAATGTTTCACTTCATCGCGGTAAGAACGGCGGCAGCATCTATTTAGAAACTGCAAAATAAAAGAACATCAGTATGAAAGTTCAGTTTTAAATTATGATATTTCGACGTAGGACAAGGAACAAAGCCAAATTAGATTTGGAATTTCTGAGTAAGCTCTGGAAAACTTGGATTTTGAGAATTTAGGGTTAGGATTTGGTAAGAAAAATGTTGGAAAATAGTAGCTAATAAGGATTATAGGGTTTCTTATGAGAAAAAGAATTGAAGCATTTAGGGATGCAACAAAGGGGAAAATTAAAACTTGGGTTGGGTTGCTGTTCTAAGGTTGTGACATCGTGAACAGTATTTTGCTTTTTTATGGGGTGACATAGGATTTTAAAGTTTTGGATATTAGGGTTTAAAGGCTGATAAATCAATGTGTTTGCTAGATTTCAAGTTGCTGAAAATTTAAAGATAAAGAATAAACTTCTAAGCATCATGCCTCTTATATCACACAAACTTCAAACAAAGCTTCACAACTTCTGATAAATAAAATAAAACTCATTCTTCCTGAATAGAAAGCAACTAGCTAATGCCTATTCCTAGTAAATCACTTAACTCAAATAAAACCAAATAAGGCTCAATACACTATTAGAATAGCCTATATCCAGAAACTTGAAACTTATAGAATTGTCATTGACAATTAAAATTAAATTTAAGTGAAAAAGTCTTCTGGTTGCCTATGCCAGAAATTCTGGATAATAACTTTGGCTATGAATGACCTCCTACTTAAACAAATGGATTTCCAAAAATCTATTACTAATTTCTTTGCTGTAAGAAGAAAGATGTATTGTCAATGAGAATGTTTTGAGTAAATAGTACACAAAACAACCACTTCAAAGATCAAAAAGGTCGACAATCAACATTTACTCTTTACGTCAAGAACTCACGGGATCATTTTGACCCCATAAATAGACATATTGAGCTAAAAAAGTAACAAAATACAAAAATAAAAATTAGTGATTAGAATTAAGCCTTCATGAAAGTTCGTTTGATATGACAAATAGGAAATTGGAACAAGAAATACATAACCTCTAACCCTATATAGTAGGAGGATGTGATGTCTATATTCAATGTCTCCACTTAAGGCGAACTTTGAAGTAGGCGGGCAATGCCAGGAAGGTTCCCTTTTTCCATGCTTGTTTTCATTGTTAAACATTGGCACTTTGACAATGGAGAAGGCAGATGTTCCATTGACATTATAGATACAACTTAGGTCCGTCAAAGCAAGATGCAAAACACATTAAGGTAAAATTAAGGTAAAGTGAATGACAAGAACAAAGTTCATGACCAATTGTAAAATACATTGCCAGTGAACAATTTAGCTAACATGTGTCAATATATGCAGACAATGAAATAAAAGAAGGCCTTATTTTGCACTAAAAGTCTAAAACAAGTGCATACATCTTATCATGAAACTAAAAGTAGGTGTCTCTAACACAAAGGCTCAACCCATGAAATTGGACCAATAATATCAGGTCCTTCAACCATTGATTCTTTACAACTTGGACTAAAATCAAGATGTTCAGGACAAAAAGCTCAACTCACAACAGAGAGTATAGTAGTTTTCCAATACTCATATAAATCAACAAAATGCTTTTTCCTTTTGGTATTAAGCAAAATCAATAGTACAACAACTTGTCATTAAAAAGTATTAGATGCTGTGCAATATTCTATATGTAGGGCCTAGCCAAGCAATGACACTACTAACAATAAAAAGATACAATCTTGATCTCTGCAAATGGATATCAACATTAACAATCAAGGAAAAACAAACGAAACAAAAAGAGTTATTAAGGAAAACTAACCATGAGACACCAATTGCCAACAGTGAGTTTCTTGACATGATGCACACTCTCAAGAATGTCTCTCACAATGTCCTGGTACTCCTTATAACCTTCCTTCTCCTCATCACTATCATATCCATTCCGCATGTGGAAATCGAGCTTAGCCTCAACCAATGCCGACACATCCTTTATCCGACACTTCATATTAAAACATCCCAAAATTTCTATACACTCAATTTTTGGAGCCACAATCTCCAATTCCAACTTACGCTCCTCACTTTCTAACATATCTATCAAATAGCTATCTACCACCAATTTTCTCAAACTCTCGGACACTATATCCAACCGGTGAAACCCATAACAATCATGCAATTCCAAGGATTCAAGTCTAGGACTACCCATTAACACTTTCCTTATCACATCTTCACGCAAGGCCGATTTCTGAATACACAAGCGCTTGAGTGAAACCCAATGTAGTAACCCAATAGGCTTAATTTTGCAGAAACTAAAATTGAATTCAGAAACAAACTCGTTGGCGTAGAGATGCTGAGGCAATTGGTATTCGATAGGATCGGGAGAAAGATAAGGATATGATAACCGTAGACTAAGTTGGTCTACTTTGGCATTTGTGGCGAAACGAACCCAAATATCGAGGCGAGGATTTAGGTCTGTGTCGTACTCGGATCGAATATCGAACTTTGTGAGTTTGGGAGCCCTGTGTAGGAGCAGGGTATCATCGACGGCCCTGGTGAAATCTTTTAAGTATTCGAAGGAATCGGAGTCGAAACTGAGAGAGGGAAGGGAGGTCCAAAGAGAGGCCCATCTTTTGGATAAAACGCCTGTTTTGATAGCGTCGTTAATGGGCAAGAAGCAAAGGATGCTGAGGAGAATCGAGTCAGGTAAGGCGCTGATTCGATCTTCTTCTTCTAAGATTGGTGCGTGTTTGCTTCGTTTGGATCGATGATTATGGCTCGATGATGATTCTTCTTCTTCATCATAATAATAATTATTGGGGTTTGTATCGTGGCTGGAATTATAGTTGGATCGGTCAGAGAAGCTGTTGATAGAACCAGAGATTTGTTCCTCCTCCATTCTCAACTCAACAGTCAACAGTAGTGAATAGTGATGTGCTCTTCTTTACTTTCCCTTTTTTTTTTTTTTTTTTTTTTTTTTTTTTTTTTTTTTTATGAGACCTTTCTATTCTTCTTTATAAATAAGTGGCTGCAGAATGCAGATTAGGCCCAGTTACAAATTGGCCCATCCAAGGTTACTTTACTGGGCGTGGAACTTGAATTAGATAGGTCCAAGTACCAACTAACCAAGTAACCCTCATCTATTTCTTTTTCTTTTTTTCTTTAAAAAAAAAAAAAGGAAAGAAAAAAGAAACCAACACACACAAGTAACCATCTTTTGAGATTCTAAAAAAAAAAAAAAAAGTAACCTTCTTTTGAGTGAGGGGTGTAAGTAAAAGCTTAGTGCATAATAAAAGAAAATAATTAATCAATAATCTCTGTAATGTATGAGAAAGTTTAACAAAATATAATTTTTTAGCTAAATATAAAATTTGATAATTATGATAATTATTAATATGCAATTTTTATGATTGTGTTTTATCATGTATGCAAAAATATCTATTTATTATTTGAAGATTTGGCAAGATTCTAATAGAATGTTGAAACATATAATATAATTTAAAATTTACTAAAAATAATATATTAAAATAAGGACATGTAAAATTGTTAGGCATCATTCCAAATTTCATGAGGTTAACCAAAAGTCAAATGTGTTCGGTTTTTAATAAGATATAGATAAGTCTAAAGACAACATATTTCACAAATAGTTAAAAGATGAGCATATGGTTATGGACAATATCTATCACCCTAAAGTTCTAAAACCTACGCCAATGAACAGCTTACATTCTTTTTAAAAGGATTATAAAAGTTATTCTTTAATGTAGGTAAAACAAAATCCATTAATCCTAAACCTAATTCTAATCTATTGTCGAGAGTTTTGTAACTCCACTAATTTATCCAATGGAAAAGTAGGATTGATATCCCCTCACCCCAAATATTAAAGTATCAAAAATTCCAATCTATTATTGTAAAAAATGATAGAAATGAGACTAAAAGAGAGGAAAAGGAAAATTTTTTCCCCGGGGGCTATTATAATTGATTAAAATCTTATGAATAATACTAGGAATACTACATATTTCAAAATTTACCACATATAAGCCTTACAAACTGATATCTCAACTTCTAAACATTATAAAAAAAAAAAAAAAAAAAAAAAAAAAGAAGCAAAAATTAATTAAAAAAATTTGTTCATCATGTTATTGATGTAATCCTAATCACATTTATTGTCATGTCAATTTATATGTATTTTGTAGTAAATAGGAACATTAAGATATTGGAAATATCTAAAAAAATTTATTGAAAGTTTGAAAGCAAAGTGATTAAAATCAAATCAAAAACTTTATACGCAACATAACCGTTGACATTAACCATGAATATATTCAAAGGCAAGCTTAACATCACAAGGAAAACATAAGTAAATTAAAAGCTAAAGCAAACTCATAGCAAGATTTTAGTTCATTGAACCAAACTAATCTACATAACTACAATGTATTTATGAGAATTTGATCATTTAAGAGGATCAAACAACTTAAAATGATTTTTCTGATATGGGAACATAACCACTGCATTAGGAGAGGATCTAGGGAAGTTTAACAACTTTTGTGGCACTCGTAGAGATTTCCGTAACATATTACGTGTTGGATTTTGCCTAGTCCGTGGTTCAATGATTACCATCTTCTCCAACACCTTTGCATTCTTAAGTAGAAATTGTACCACTAAAATGAATACTTCATTTCTGTAGAAAATTTCTCCAAAACCATAGATCTTGACATTCTTGAGGAGTCATAGTAAAGACTTGAAATAGACCTCCTTTAATTTCCAATGTTTTACTTCATCATAGCTTCTTATTAGAGACTGCAAAATAAAAGTACATTAGTCTATTTTGAAGTTCACTTTTTAATTATGATATCTTGTCAGCTTGTAATGGAGTTGGCGATTTGGAATTCCTTAGTCAGCTTTGGACATCTTAGATTTTGAGGATTTAGAGTTATCTAAGTAAAAGGCTGGAAAATAGTAAGAAATAAAGATTATAGGGTTTCTAATGAGAAAAGGAATAGTAGGATTTCGAGATCCAAAAAAGTCGAATAACTAAAACTTAGGTTGCTGTTCAAGGACTAAGAACAGGAACTCGTGCACAATATTTAGCCTTTTCATGGGGTTTTTGGGGCTATTTTGATGGATAGGTGATTTTAGATCTTGGGGTTTAAAGGGTGAAAAATCAATGGGCAAAGATTGGGTCCAGTGCTCTTGTGCATCGGACCCATCAAGATTATGATACGTGTCCACTTTTGGAAACGTGTCATGATCTTGATGGGTCCAGTGCGCAAGAGCAATGGACCTAAGCCAAGTCCTAATCAATGTACGTATGCTAGGTTTCAAGTTTTTGAAAAAAATTTAAAGATAAAGAAGAAACTCCAAAGTAGATGACTAATACCTATTGCTAGTGGAACATGATAAATTTTACTACAAAGTCCAAACTAAATCACTAAACTTAAATAAAACCATAAATAAGTCTTAATGGACAATTAGAATATCCAATGTCCAGAAACTAGAAACTTACAAAATTGCCCCTAACACTTAAAACTAAATTAAAATTAAAATTAAAGTGAAATTGGCTTCTTATTGCCAAGGCCAAAAATTCTAGATAGTAACTTTGGCAATAAATGACCTCTTATTTTAACAAACAGATTTCCAAAAATCTATTACTTCTTTAAAGTAAAAAGAAAGATATATAGTTGATGAGAAGGTTGATTAAGGGGGCTCAGCTCCTCGAGGGAATCATTTTGACCCAATAAATAGATAGATTTAACTATAACAACAACAAAACCTTAGGGCCTGTTTGGTTTGTGTTTTCAAACAACATTTTTCAGTTTTTAAACAACATTTCACTCATTTTCATACACTTTTTCACTCACACGTATTTCCACAAAGTTTTCAAACAACAATTTTCAGTTTTTAAACACATGTACCAAACGGGCCATTAGTCTCCAAATTTTTGGGTCCGTCATGAATCCTCAACAAGATAAATGTATTTCTTTCATCCATTTTATTTTATCCAAAATCATGGCCTTTTATTACTTCCCCTTAATAGACGCATTGAACTAATATATATAATGATTATTATTAATTCTTCATTAAAGTTCCCTTGAGATGACATTCAGGAAACTGGACCAGGTAAAACATACCTCTAACTCCATGAGTTGGGAGGATATGATGTCTATAATCAATGTCTCCACATAAGGCGAACTTTGAAGCAGGCTTGCAATGCCAGCAAGATCCCATCTTTTCAAACTTGTTTTCATCGTTAGACATTTGCACTTTAACAATGGAGAAGGCAGATGTTTCATTGACATTATAGATAGAACCTAGGTCCATCAAAGCAAAAGGCAAAACACAATTAGTAAAGTGAACATTAGAATAAATGTTACGACCAACTGTAATATACATTGACAGAGAACAATTTAGCTAACATGATTTGGGCAGAACTTATGCAGACATGAAATAAAAGAGGCCTTTTCGGAACCTTGATTTAGAGTTGACAAATGACAAATTATCATGACGAATCATTATTGGGCACTAAAGCCAGTGCCCTACACCTCATTGTTGAACTAGAAGCATGTGTATATAACTTATTAGTTCGACTCATGAAACTGGACAAATACTGTTATGTCCTTTAATTATTGATTGACTACAACTTGTATTAAAATCAAGATGCTCAGCAGAAAAATCCCATCTCACAACAACAACCAAGTCATAATCTCAAATTTTAGGGGTCGGCTAAGCCTAGGGGTGGCAATTCGTGTTCGTGTGTCGGGTTCGTGTCGTGTCAACTCATGAGTATCCGACTATATGGGTCAACACTAACCCGACATGTTTATTAAACGGGTCAAGATTCCTCAACTCTAACGCGACCCATTTATTAAACGGGTCAGTCGTGTCGACCTGTTTATCTAATTTTATTAAAATGAAGAAAAACATTTATGAAAAAACAAGCAAATAAATATTTTAAATATAAAATTCAGAACTAATGAGTAACTGTATCACAAATAATCATTCAAAACTAAAACATATCTCAATATCATAAATAATCAATCACAATATGTCAAAGAAAATAAACTACAATAACTAATAAGTTTATATACCTAGGGTTTGAAGTGTATATTGGTAAATTTTCATTTAATTAAACGGGTTAGATGGGTCAAACGGGTTCCATAGGTTGAACCCTAACCCAACCCGTTTATCAAACGGGTCCGTCGTGTCAACCCGAATATGACACGAACCCATTAAGCCTCAACCCATAACCTACTAATTTCGTGTCGTGTCGTGTCGTGTCGGGTTCGCGGATCGTGTCCAATTTTGCCATCCCTAGCTAAGCCCAACTCAATAAAGAGTATGGTAATTTTCCAATACTCTTGTAAATCACAAAATTTACCAAAAAAACAAAGAGTACTAGATGCTGTGCATTATTCTGTATTCATCGTTTTAAGACTAGATATCAATTAAAAGATAATAACTTTTTGTTTCCTAGATAGGCACAAATTAAAAGATAATGACTTTTTGTATTCTCTAGTTCATGGTTTTAAGTCTAAATATCAATTAAACGATAATAATGACTATTTGATTTCTTTGGTTTATAGTTTGAAGGCTTTTCCTCTCTTTTTCCCACTAAGTGTGCGTTTGTTTGCACTTTTTGAAGCCCAAAATACGCATAAATCAAAAAGTGGGGGAAAAAAATGCATTTGGCTAAGCCCAAAACGCAACTTTTTGAAAAAAGTTGCGTTTTGGGCTCAGGCAAAAAGGGAGTCCAAAACGCGCATAATTTATGGACCTCAGGAGGTCCATAAATCAAAACGCGCTGCAAGCGTTTTGTCTTTATTACTGTTGGGTGATTGCTATTACGAAAATGCCCCTAAATATATTATCAGTTCTCTCACGCCCACACGCCCCCATCTCATCTCTCTGCTCTTCACTTCGCACGAAGCTCCTCTCACGCCTCCCATCTCTGCGCTCTGCTCTACCCTCTCCGTGGTAAGTCTCTCTTCTTCCTCTCACGTCATCCGTTTAAGCTTCTTCCTCTTCTTCTTCTTTCTTTCTTCGTCTTCTTCAACGCGATTCTGATCTTTTTTTTTTCTTTTTTTTTTTAAATTTTATTTCTGTCTAATCTGATCTGAGAAATACGTTTTGAAGGTAGAGATTTGCTACCAAAACACCAAGCAACACTGATCTGCTACCAAAAACCACCAGGTACCAACACTGATCTGAATTTTTTTTTTTTTTTTTTACCGAGTGTGGGAAATTTTTTTTCAGATCTTGCATGCGTTGTTCCTGTTAATGATCTCTTTGTTCTCTTGCTGGGTACTGAAAACATTTGTGGGTACATGGTTTGTGGGTACATGCTTTTTTTACCGAGTTTGTTTTCTTCAGCTCTCTTTGATTTGTTTTCTCGACAACCCAGAAATAGATTAATGGGCATTGTTTTTGTTGATTGGAATTTTAGTTGATTGGAATTAGTTGATTTGTTTTCTCGGCAACCCAGAAATAGATTAATGGGTATTGTTTTTGTTGATTGAAATTTAGTTTGGGTTTGGGGTCTGAAAATCAGAGGAGGAAAAAGTTTGTTAATGGGTATTGCTGATTGGAATTTAGTTTGTTAATGGGTATTGTTTTTCTCGGCAACCCAGAAAAAGAAAAAAGTTTGGGTTTGGGGTCTGAAAATTAGAGGAGGAAAACCCAAAAATATGAAGGTTTTGACAAAGCCAATAAATGACTATCGTATTGGTTCAGTCAACTCGAGCTACAAGTTTTGTTTGTACCATCTTGATCTTGTATCTAATAGTTTAAGTATTAGACATGTGTAGCTGTATACTGTGAGTTTGTTAGTCAGTTTTGATTAGTTTTCCTTCTCCGCATGCTCTATTTCATGCACATAAGAGCAAATGTTATGTAATTATACCATTAAGTTAAAGGAAAATTGTTAATTTATATTGTACTAATAATGTAAGATTTGCATTACCTAAGTTTAATAGGAGATTACAAAGTTTTTTTTTTCTTTTTTGGTTGCTAATTTGATTATTGAGGATGAAGATTTGAACTTTAAATATTTTTATTGGAGACTTTCAAAAGATCCGGTTAAGTTATAAACTCTTGGTAGAGATTACAAAGTTTTCAATCTCCCTTAATTATTTTTGATTATTTTTTTTGAAAAAAATCTTTTTATAATTTGATAATTTGATAATTATAATAAGGGTAGGAAGACTTGAACCTATAAGCTTTTGTTTGTTTGTTTGAAACACCCAAAACTAAAAGTATCAGTTGGGATTCTTCAACTATGTGTGATTGAGTTTTCAAAAGTTTTATTGTGATCCCTGGTAAACTAAAGAATTAGGATGGCTTCTACCAGTGCTGCAATGATTTTTCTGTTTAAAAAGAAGTCAAAAATGTGAAAGAAAATGTTTTATTACTACTGCTATACTGATAAGAGGGTCATTCCTAAATGACTCCAAAAAGTAGTAAGCTGTGATACTGACCAAAGTGTAAATGGATTCTTTCAGCATTTGATGCAGTCCACATGACTAATTTTCAAATCACAATCTTTTTTTTAGCTAACAGAGGCTTTTTGCCCTTTTCAATTATTATATCTTAGCAGGAGATACAGCAGCATAGGGAATAGAGAAACAATATTCATACATATCAAAATAGTTTAGTTGATTGGAAGAGGAGCACTATTCCATTCCTTGAGGCAATCCAACATTGGATCAATGAGCTTTCCCTGAGACATAGCTGTGAACACCTTGTCAAAATCCTCACCAGAAGACCTGATCTTTTCCCCAGTCAGCAATCCAGTCCCTAACTCTTCCCTCACAAACCTGTACAACGGATATGATCTGCATTCCTTAATCCTGTTTGCAATTGCTGGATTTCCACTATCAAACGCAACTCTTGCACTCTCTACCTCTTTTGGCAAGACAGACTTCACTTCTTCCTCGAAAGCTACAATCTTTTGGAAGATAGATGTGCTTTCATTCTTCTCATATTCACCATTCGTCAATGCGTGATCAATTTAACACCAGTTGTTAGTACAATTTAAATTTGTGTTATTGGTATGTATTTTATCATCTTTTTTACATTTTTGTGTTGTACAATTTAAACTTGGATTATTGATATGTATTTTATATGTTTTTACATTTTTATGTAGTACAATTTAAACTTGGATTATTGGTGTATATTTTATTATCTTTTTACATTTTTATTTTGTGCTTCATGATGATAAAAATTATTTAGATTTAATTAATATTAATAAGAAGTTATTAATAGTAATAACAAATAATTATGACACTTAAAAAGAAAAATTGCCCAAACATTATTAAAATAATACCAATAATATATATTTTATTTTTATTATTATTATTTAGTAAGTATATGAAATAGATTATTTAATAAGTATGAAATAAACTCACATACACAAAAAAAAGAAAAAAGAAAAAAAAAGTATGAAATAAATTCTCTTATATATACATTGTCCTTTTTGGTAATTTACCCCTCAAAAAGCCACTTTTATAAGTGCTAGCCAAACACTCAGCTTTTTCATTATGCACTTTTTAACAGCTTTTACCAAACACTCAACTTTTTGAAACTCCACTTTTTCATTATGCACTTTTAACAAAACTCCACTTTTCATTATGCACTTTTTCAAAAAGCTGAACCAAACTCACCCTAAGTGCCCGTTTGTTTCAGCTTTTAGAAGCTGAAACGCACGTTTTGAAACCCCCAACCCAAAAAGCCCGTTTGGTTAGGTTCAAAAAGCAACTTTTTGTTAAAAGTTGCGTTTTGAGTTTGTGAAGAAAACGTGCATTTGCAAAAAGGAGCTCCAGAGGTCCATAATCAGAAAGTCCGTGCGCGTTTCATCAATATTACCGTTGAGGTAGTGTTAAATTACCAAATTGCCCACTGTGCTACTACAAAGGTCCTCTCCGTGCTGCTCTGCTACAGAACAAACACTACAAACACAACAATCTTTCTCTCAAACATCTCTAAACTCAAGCATAATCAGATTATCAGAATACAAACTCAAAAACACAATTTTAAAATTAATCAAATCATAACAATAAAAGCAAAAAAAAAAAAAAAAAAAAAAAAAAAAAAAAAAAAAGGAAAAGAAAAAGAAAAAAAGACAGAAGATAGAAGACCCATCTGGACTGGGTTGGGGATGAAGATGAGAGCTCCTTGGAATGTTCTTGAATAAGGGAGAAAAGGAAAATTTTCTTATTGCAGAGAGAGTTTTGGAATCAAGTAAAAAAAAAAAAGCGAGAGCTGGAGAAAGAAAGAGAGAATGGAGCTCCTGGAATGTTCTGAATGAGGGAGAATGAGGGAGAAAAGGAAAATAAAAGAAGGGGTAGAGATAGTGGACACGTGTGTGGAGGAGAAAAAAAAGAAAAAAAAGAAAGAAAGAAAAAGAAATGAAACGTATGGCTGAAAGTGAAATGAAGAAAGGAAAAATAATATAAAAAATAAAAAATCCTAATTGAGAAATGCTACTGTAATATTTTCACAATATTTTCACAATAAATTTTAAGTAACAGATTGTTATTAGTTAATATTGATTAGTAAAAAAATAATTTCAGTGGTGGGTTCAAATTAGAACTAATAAGAACTTTCCACATAAATTTTGTTGTGAAAATATTGCGAAAAATGTTGTGAACGTCACACTTCTCATAATAAATTCTACACAGTAAGTTGTTATTGATTCTCATTTGGACTTACTAATGACATTATTATTTTTTTATCTACCATTAACAACTTGTCATATAGACTTTATTGTGAAATTTTTGTAAAAATGTTGTGTCCATAACTTGCATTAAGAGAGATAATTAAAATAAAGAATTCTCTTTTATATATATATATATATATTGTCCTTTTTGGTAATTTACCACTCAAACCTCAACTTTTATAAGTGCTAGCCAAACACTCAACTTTTTCAAAAAGCACTTTTTAATAGTTTTTACCAAACACTCAGCTTTTTGAAAAATCACTTTTTCATTATGCACTTTTTGAAAACTCAACTTTTTCAAAAAGCCCAACTTAAAAAAGCTGAACCAAACTCACCCTAAACTAAACAACACTTTGGTTTTATCCTGTTTCTACATAACCCTCAATGCCATTTCATCTGATATACACAAGAAATTCTACGCACCGTAAAAGTTGTCCTTTAATTTCAACTTGTCAACTACACCTTCCCAACCCCATGGATCATCTTCTTCTCCCTTCGGTTGTCATCTTCTCTGAGTTTTGATTGGTTTTTTGAAATAACATATATCCCATAAACGAAAAAGAGATTATAGATTACATACACTCCAATCACATGGAGTAATTTACGGAGACTATAATTACAGCTTATAATATTATTGATGAACCCAATGGGTTAATAGGATAATTTCTTACAAAATTTTGGAAAATGCACTAGGTGGGGATATCGGCTAGTAAATAATAATTAATTTCTCTCAATAAAAAATTAATTGATCTAAGGAAAATGAAAAATGTACTACAAGTTTTACAATATAAATGTACTAAGTGTATGTTTGGCTCAAAATTAAAAAAAGCCAGTTCATTTTACTATTCAACTTATTTTTGCTACTATTCATGAGCCCCACTGCACTTTTTGATACTATTCGTGGGTCCCACTGTACTATTCCAGCTAACTTTTACCTTTATCTACAGTACTTTCAGCAAAAAGTTTTCAGTTTCAGCAAAATAAACGGATTCTAAACAAACCCTAAGAATGTGTGAAATGTACTGTCGTGAAACGTACTAAGAATGTGTGAAATGTTTTGCCGTGATTAGTGACACATAGTTGGTAAGCACAACATAGTAAAAATTGTATTACTTGTAGCTATAGCAACATTCATTAAGCAATAATTCATTAATATACTAGAAAGTTTAACAAAATATAGAATATAATTAGGGCACAATTTTAGGCTTAAGGGCTAAACTTTAAATGTGCCTTTTTATTTTCAAATATTACTTATATAATATTTAGTTTTTTTTTTTTTTTACATTAATTTAGTTAATTTTTATATATATTATAACTTGTTTTATTTAAAATACATTATTCTTACATTTAATATGACTAATTCGCTTGAACAATGTTAGAGACACTACAAATTTTACCAAATTTTACCATGAAACTCTTGCAAAATTGACGCGTCACCAATTTGAAAAATAAAATTGGTTCAAACATTCATTTATTATATGTTAAAGTGCCACCAATTATATACTTGCCACATAAATTCTTTTTTATAGTAAAACACTAAAACTTGTAGCATGTTAAAAGTGTAGCATTTCTAAGACTCATGTAATAAAATTATACTAGTAATTTTAGCATCACTCAATTTTATAGAGTATCAAAGTAAGTGTATCAAACAATGTTATTGAAAGTTTGAAACAGCAAAGTGATAAAAATCAAATGGAAATCTTTATAAGCAACATAACCATTGATATTAACAATGAATATATCCAAAGGAAAGCTTAACATCACTAAGAAAACATAAGTATATGAAATCATAACTTAAAGCAAACTCATAGCAAGATTTGAGTTCATTGAACCAGAATAATCTACATAAATACGTAGTATTTATGTGACTTTGATTGTTTAAGAGGATCAAAAAACTTAAAATGATTTTACTGATATGGGAACATAACCACTGCATGAGGAGAGGATCTAGGGAAACTTAACAACATTAGAGCCACTCGTAGAGATTTAAGTAGCATATCAGGCGTTGGATTTCGCATAGGCACAACGTTAGTGATAACCATCTTCTCCAACACCTTTGCATTAGTAAGTAGAAATTGTACCAAGAAAATGAATTCCTTTGTGTGGATTCCTTCAAAATGAAAAAGCTTGATCTTGATAGACTTGAGGCATCGTAACAAAAACTTGAAATAGATCTCCTTTGATTTCCAATGGTTCACTTCATCATATCTACTTACTAGATACTGCAAAATAAAAGTACATTAGCCCATTTTGAAGTTCACTATTAAATTATGATATCTTGTCATGTTATAATGGAGTTGACATAAGAGAAGGGAACAAAGCCAAATCAAATTTGGAATTCTTGAATCGGCTTTGGACATCTAGGATTTTAAGAATTTATAATTAGGTTTTGAAAGGAAAAAGGCTAGAAAAAAGGATTATAAGGGTTTCTAATGACAAAATGAACAGTAGGATTTGGAGATCCAACAAAAGGGAATAACTGAAACTTGGGTTTCTATGAAAAGTAACTCGTGCATGGTATTTAGCCTTTTCATGGGGTAATTGAGGCTATTTTGATGGATAGGTGATTTTGGATTTTAGGGTTTAAAGGGTGACGCATCAATGGGTAAAGATTGGGGCCAATACTCCTATGCACGGGACCCGTAAGAATTATGATGCGTGTTCACTTTTGGCCACATGTCATAATCTTGACGGGTCCAATGCACAAGAGCAATGGACCCAACCAAATCCTAATCAATGTATGAATGCTAGGTTTCAAGTTGCTGAAAAAATTTAGAGATAAAGAAGGAACTTCTAAGCATCACACCTCCTATGAAACTTCAAACAAAGCTTCACCACTTATGGAGAAAATGAAAAAGAAAATAATAATAATAATAATAATAATAATAATAATAATTCTTGAATAGAAAGCAAACTATCCAATACCTATTCCTAGTCAAACATGGATTTTTACTACGAACCCCAACCCAAATCACTAAACTCAAATAAATCCAAAATAAAGCTCAGTAGACCATTAGAATAGCCAATGTCCAGAAACTTGAAGCTTAGAGAATTGCCTCTTGACACTTAAAAATAAATTATATTAAATTTAAGTGAAAAAGTCTTCTCGTTGTCTATGCCTGAAATCCGGGATAAAAATTTGGCCATGAATGACTTTTACTCGATACTATTACTGATGTCTTTGTTGTAAGAAGGAAGATGTATTATCAATGAGAAGGTTTTGTGTAAATAGTTCACAAAACAACCACTTCAAAGTTCAAAAAGTCAACAATCAACATTTACTCTTTACGTCAAGAACTCACTGGATCATTTTGACCCCATAAATAGATAGAGCCATTGAACTAAATTTTATTTATATATATATATATATATATATATTAATGATTAGAATTAACCCTTCATTAAAGTTCCTTTGATATGACATTTGGGAAACTGGTCCAAGAAAACATACCGCTAACGGTGTCATAACGTAGGAGAGTGGGAAGTCAATATTCAATGTCTCCACGTAAGGCGAACTTTGAAGTAGGATTCCAATGCCAGGAAGGCTCCATTTTTCCATGCTTGTTACAATTGTTAAACATTGGCACTTTGACAATAGAGTAGGCAGATGTTTCACTGACATTATAGATACAATCTAGGTCCATCAAAGCAAGATGTAAAACACAATAAGCTAAAGTGAATCCAAGAACAAATAACATGGTCAATTGTAAAATACATCAGCAAAACAAATTATCTAACATGTGTTACAGAACGCTAAGTTACATAAATGTCAATATATACTTTATGCACCAAGACCTTGATTTAGAGCTGACAGAGATGAATCATTATTTGGCACTAAAACAGGTGCCCTACATCTTATCATGAAACTAAAAGTAGGTGTCTCTAACTCAAAAGTTGAACCCATGAAATTGGACCGATAATATCAGGTCCTTTAATTGTTGATCGATTACAACTTGGATTAAAATCAAGATGCTCCAGAGAAAAAGCCTAACTCGCAACAACAACAGCCTTAGCCTCCAAGCCCAACTCACAATAGAGAGTATGGTGATTTTTCCTTTTGGTATCAATATAAAATCTTTAAAGCAAAATCAAATAGTACAATAACTTGTCACTAAAAAAATGCAATAGATGCTGTGCATTATTTAATTTATATAGCCAAGCAATGACACTACTACCAACAACAAAAGATACAACCTTAATCTCTGCAAATAGAAATTAACATTAGCAATCAAGAAAAACAAACGAAACAAAGAGAGTTATTAAAGAAAACTAACCATGAGACACCAATTGCCAACAGTGAGTTTCTTGACATGATGCACACTGTCAAGAATGTCTCTCACAATGTCTTGGTACTCCTTATAACCTTCCTCCTCCTCATAATACTCATGAATATACTCGGCGCCGTAATCATCCTCGTAATAACAATAACGACTCTTCCGCATGTCGAAATCGAGTTTAGCCTCAACTAATGCCGACACATCCTTTATCCGACACTTAATCTTTTCAAAATTACCCAGAATTTCCAAAGAATGGATCTTTGGAGCCACAATTTCCAATTCCAACTCACGGACATTACCTTTCAACATATCTATCACATAGCTATCTATCACCAACTTTCTCAAACTCTCGGACACTATATCCAACCGATTAAACTCCCAACAATCATGCAATTCCAAGGATTCAAGTCTAGGACTACCCATTAACACTTCCCTTATCACATCATCGCACAAGGCCGATTGCCCAATACACAAGTGCTTGAGTGAACTCCAATGTAGTAACCCATTAGGGAAAATTTTGCAGTAACTAAAATTGAATTTAGAAACAAACTCATTGGCGTAGAGATGCTGAGGCAATTGGTATCCTTCAAAATCGATATCAGCAATATGTCGTAAAAATAAATCTAGACTAAGTTGGTTTACTTCGGCAGTTGTGGCGAAACGAACCCAAAGATCGAGGCGAGCCTTTAGGCTTGTCCAGTACTTGAATCGAACTGAGAAGCTTGTGAGTTTAGGAGCCCTGTGTAAAAGCAGGGTGTGATCTACGGCACTGATGAAATTGTCCATGCGATCTGCGTCTCTGGCGAACTCGTCGATGCGTTTGTTGTAATATCCAGTGGAGTGAGAGTCTTCGAGCACGAAACTGAGAGAGGGAACGGAGGTCCAAAGATAGGCCCATCTTTTGGATAAAACGCCTGTTTTGATAGCTTCTTGGGTGGGCAAGAAGGAGAGGATGCTGAGGAGGATGGAGTCAGGTAAGGTGCTGATTCGATCTTCACCTTCTTCTAAGATTGGTGCGTGTTTGCGGCTTTTGGTTCGATGATCATCATTTTCTTCTTCATCTTCTTCAGAATTATTACTGGAATAGTATCGGTCGTAGAAGCTGTGGATAGAAGCAGAGCTTTCTGCCTCCTCCATTCTCAAATCAAAAGTGAATAGTGATGTGAGATTCTTTATTCTTCTTTGTAACAGACACGCAATTAATCAGGGCCGGACAGTAATCCGATTCGGTTATGCTTAAAAATCGAAAATATAAGAAAAACCGGATTTAACCGGTAACCGTTGATTCAATCGAAAAAACCGGAAACCGAAATGATTGAACCGGTTTTGTAAAATTGATGAAAGAGAACTGAAATGGAGCTTTATTTTGCAGAAAAATTCTTATTTTTTCTCAGATCTACCGGTCTAAGTGGGTAAGGACAGACTTTTTGCTAAAAAAATCTTCTTTTTTCTCAGATCTGCTAGGCTTGAGAGAGGAAGAAAATTACTAAATGCTCATGTTGGTGTTGAAACCACAGCTCTTCGGTGAGGCAGTGAATGAGAGGATCTAATGGAGATCTAACATTCATACACAGAGAGAGAGAGAGAGAGAGAGAGGGGGATGGATGGAGGTACTGGAGGACAAAATACAAAACACTGAGAACTGAAAAAATAAAACTTTTGATAGTAAACCGTGTGGGGTGCTAGATTGACAATAGAGAGAGGTTGGTGGGCTGCTAGAGTTGGGTTTACTGCTTCCGTGTGTCACTGTGATATTCTCTCTCTCTCTCTGTCTGTGTATGAATGTGGGAAAGAGAAAGTTACAAAAAGAGAGAAAGAGATGGAAGTGTGATAAAGTGCACGGCCACATAAATCCACTTCCACCTTCCCAAACTAGAGCTACATTTCTCCGAAATTACCTCTCTCTGCCATTCTCCTTCTTTTTTTTTTTTCATTAAAGAAGGGTATACGTGTGTGTGGTGGGGAGTGAGATGGTGGGAAAGTAGATTGGTTATACTAATTGGTATGTCACTGTGTCAGTGAGTTGTCTAGTCACTTGCTTTGGGGGATTTTTTTTTTTTTTAATTTTTTTTGAACAGATAAATAGTTAAAACTAGACTATTATTTATAAAAATAAATATATGAAACTTTAATAATAGATTATTCTTTTTTTTTTTGTCAATAATTACTGACTAAAAAAAAAAGGTAGTATGCAAAAAAAGAAAAAGAAAAATTCTATATTTTATATTCTCTTAAAATAAGTTATTAAAATTCAAAATTCATATAAATATTATTTAAATAATATTAATTATGACATCATCGATTCGACCATCGGTCCGACTCTGATCGGACCATAAAATCAGTAATTAGTCTTTTTTTCGGTTCTTTATCCGTTTTGGTTTTTAAAACCATAGTGAAGCACTCAAACAACTGAGCATTTTTTTTTTTTTAGAAGAACAACTGAGCTTTTTGTTATTTTTAATTTGATAAGCGTAGGAGCCATAGGCACTCTATACAAAGATAATGAACTTTTCATCTTTTTGGTTCATTTTTCAAGATTTTTTTCTCTATTTTCTCACAAAATTAAAAGAGCATTTTAAAAGATATATAGGGACTGTTTGATAACGATGTTCTAGTAACTTTATTTATATTTTTTGGAAATACATGTGGGTAAAAAAGTGTGTGAAAATACGTATAATGTTGTTTAAAAACTGAAAACATATGTTTAAACACATATACCAAACGGCCCATAGACTCTTTGATTTCTTTGGTTCATCATTTTAAGACTTTCCCTCTCTTTTCTCACAATATTAAATGAACACTTAAAAGATAATGACTCATTATTTCCTTTAGTTTATGGTTTCAAGACTTTTCTCTTTTTTTTCTTACAAAACTTTTCCTCTTATGCTTCTTATCTTTTACATGCATTTACTCATAACCCTTCACGCTATCCTATCTCTTAATGCTAATTATTGGTAAGCTATGCCACTAAGCAAAAAAGATGTTATAGATTACATAGCCTCTTATCACATAATTTACTAGACTATAATTACAACTTATAATAGTATTGAATTATTGATGAACCCAATAGATTAGAGGATAATTTCTTATAAATTTTTTGAAAATGAACAGGATGAGATATTGACTAGTAAGTAATAATTAACTTTTCTTAATAAAAAATTAATTAATCTAAGGAAAATGTAAAATGTACTACAAGTTTTACAGCATAAAAGCCTATAAACTAATGTGGCATTGTTGTAATTGGAGAGCTTCAACTATCTCGTTTAAGTATGTTTGAATTGTTTTGTCGTAATTGGTGACACATCAATTTATAAACACAATATAGTAAAAATTGTAGTACTCATAGCTACATTCATTAATCAATAATTCAAGTAATATACGAGAAAGTTTAACAAAATATAGATATATTTGAGAGAGTAATATACGAGAAAGTTTAACAAAATATAGTAAGTATGTCATATATATATATATATTTATATATTTGAGAGAGTTTCAAAAAAAGAAATCTGGGGTTCAATCCCCGCCTATGCCAAAAATTGATTGATGTCTTGGTCTGATGATAAAGAGATCTTAGCGTGATAATATAAAAAGTTAAGGGATTTTAGTGTAATTTACCCTTGATATTATATACCTAATCTAGGGTTCTGCATGTGTCAAATATTAATTAATCTCCGTGTGTTTCTACTTTCTAATATCAAATGATCAGATGAGCTGGTATATTTAAATGAACCAAAATAAGAAGATTTGTTTCTAAGTTTAATTCCTTTTCTTCAAAGTTCAAACAATCAAAACAAGCGTATTCGTACTTCTCTTTTGTTTCAGATCAGATAATCAAATACTCAGTGAAAGCAGGTTTGTATTCAAGTGATGTTTATGGCCTTGGGGATCATGTTCTAAAGACTTCAGCATGCTTGATTCAAATCTGGACATGTGCAAAGCAATTGATATAGATCTTATAAGTGATACTAGCAATAGTACAAAACTACAAATTTTACTAAGCATAAGTCTTACACATTTATATTTTATATTTGAAAATATAAAAAAAGAAAAATTCATTTAAATTGTTTTCCATGCATGAAGTTCTAACTTTTAGTTTGTCTGGCCACTATTTGTATAATAATAATAATAATATCCACTATTTGTCAAACCAAAGCTTTTCTTTTTTTCTTTTTTTGAATCATTGGCTTTTGCACGGTAACTCACTTGGTATAAAAATTAAAAAATTATATAGGATATGTTTTGCAAAATTAAACCACAATTGAAATTCAATTTATGTAATCTAATTGGATTTTCTCTTTTGGCAATATGGTGTATGTGTGTGTGTAAAATTGTGAGGCATCAAAAGTTTATTTTCCAAATTTCATGATGTTGACAAAAGCCAAATGCATTCGGTTTTACATAGGATATAGATAAACCTAAACTGATAAATAGATTTCATTCTTACCTAAAAATATTATAATTGTTATTCATTGATGTAGGTAATAAAAGTCTATTAATCCTAAAAAAAAATTAATTCTACTCAATTCCAATTTATAGCCAAAAGCTTTGAAACTCAACTGGTTAATACTGCATGATTTCCAACAAAGACATATAAGGTTCATATTCCCCCACCACAAATATTAATGCTTCAAAAACTCCAATCTATTATTGTAAAAGGGTAGAAATGAGACTAAAAGATAGGAAAAGAAAATGTTTTTTGTTTTTTGTTTTTGGAGGCCGTTACAATTGATATAAATCTTATGAATAATAATAGGAGTACTATTACAAAATTTACTCTGCACATATGCCTTACAAACTGATATCTCAAATTGTAAACACAAAAAAAAAAAAAAAAAAAAGGCACACACACACACAGATATATTAAAAAAAATTATCATGTTGTTAATGTGATACTAAATACATGTATGGTCATGTCAATTTATATGTATTTTGTAGTAAAAAGGACAATGTTATTGAAAGTTTAAAAACAACAAAGTGATTAAAATCAAATCAAAAACTTTATAAGCAACATAACCATTGACATTAACCATGAACATATCAAAAGGCAAGATAACATCACAAAGAAAACATAAGTACATAAAATCGGAAACTAAAGCAAACTCATAGCAAGATTTTAGTTCATTGAACGAGACTAATCTACATAACTACTATGTATTCATGAGAATTTGATCGTTTAAGAGATTCAAACAACTTAAAATGGTTTTACTAACATAGGAAACATAACCACAGCATGAGGAGAGGATCTAGGGAAGCTTAACAACTTTTGAGCCACTTGTAGGCATTCACATAGCACATTACAAGTTTGAGTTTGCATAACTTGTGGTTCAGTGATATCCATCTTCTTCAGTACTTTTGCATTCTTAAGTAGAAATTGTACCACCAAAATGAATACTTCATTTGTGTGGAATACTTCATTTGTGTAGAAAATGTTTCTAAAACCAAAGATCTTGACAATCTTGAGGCATCGTAGCAAAGGCTTGAAATAGATCTCCTTTGATTTCCATTGGTTCACTTCATCGTATCTACTTAATAGAGACTGCAAAATAAAAGTACATTAGCCCATTTTGAAGTTCACTTTTAAATTATGATATCTTGTCATGTTATAATGGAGTTGATGTCGAAGAAAGGAACAAAGCCAAATCATATTTGGAATTCCTGAGTCAACTTTGGACATCTTGGATTTTAAGGATTTAGGATTAGGTTTTGGATGATTAAAAAGGCTGGAAAATAGTAAGAAATAACGTTTATAGGGTTTCTAATGAGAAAATGAATAGTAGGATTTGGAGATCCTACAAAGGGAAATAGCTAAACTTGGGTTGCTGTTCCAGGACTAGGAACAGTAACTCATGCACAGCATTTAGCCTTTTAATGGGGGTATTTGGGGCTATTTTGATGCATAGGTGAATTTGGATTTTGGGGGTTCAAAGGGTGATAAATAGGCAAAGATTGAGTCCAATGCTCCTATACACTAAACTTGTCAAGATTATGATAAGTGTCCATTTTTTACGGGTGGATCAATGGACCCAAGACAAGTCCTAATTAATGTATGCATGCTAGGTTTCAAGTTGCTGAAAAAATTTAAAGATAAAGAAGAAACTCCTAAGCTCGAATCCCATTGCTAGCGGAAAATGATGAACTTTTACTACGAAACCCATACGTAATTTCTAAACTTAAATAAAACCAAAGTAAGACTTAGTGGACAATTAGAATAGCCATTGTCCAGACACTAGAAACTTACATGATTGGCCCTAACAATTAAAACTAAATAAAATTAAAATTAAAGTGAAACTAGCTTCTTGTATATTTGCCAGGGCCGGAAATTCTAAATAGTATCTTTGGCAATAAATGAGCTCTTATTCAAACAAACAGATTTCCAAAAATCTATTATTAACGTCTTTGATGTAAAAAAACAAAAAACATATCATTGATGAGAAGGTTGAGTAAGGGGGCCAAGCTCCTCGAGGGAATTATTTTGACCCAATAAATAGATATATTAACTACAACAACAATAGAGCCTTAGTCCCAAGTTTTTGGGGTTGGTCATGAATCCTTAACAAGATAAGTTAGGATTGGTCACATATATTCTTTTCCTCTATTTTATTCTATCCAAAATCATGGCCTTTATTACTTCCTTAATAGACACAAATTAAACTAAATAATATATATAAACTGATTAGTATTAATTCTTCATTAAAGTTGCCTTGATATGACATTCGGGAAATTGGACCAAGAAAAACCTACCTCAAACTCTTGGGAGGATGTATGGTAGCGGGATACGTCTATAACCAATGTCTCCACATAAGGCGATCTTTGAAGCAAGCTTTCAATGCCAGGAAGGACACATCTTGGCATGCTTGTTTGCATCGTTAGATATTTGCACTTTAACAATGGAGAAGGCAAATTTTTCATTGACATTATAGATAGAACCTAGGTCCATCAAAGCAAAAGGCATAACACAATAAGGTAAAGTGAACATTAGAATAAATGACACGATTAATTGTAATATGCATCGAACTAGTTAGCTAACATGATTTAACATATATAAATGTCAATATATCCAATATACAAATAAGGAAATAAAAGAGAAAAATCATTATTTGGCACTAAAGCAAGTTCCCTACACCTCATCATGAAACTAAAAGCAGGTGTATATAACTCAATAGTTCAACTCATGAAATTGGACCAATACTGTTATGTCAAATTATTGATTGACCACAACTTGTGTTCGTTTCGCCACAACTGCCAAGGTAGACCAACTCAGTATACTCTTGACTTCTACCGATTTTTCGGGTTCTGAGGAGTACCCATTGCCTCCGCATCTCTACACTGAATTGGATTTTTATTTCTGCAAAATTAAGCCTAATGGGGTAGTAAATTTGAGTTCACTCACGCGCTTGACTATTGGGTTCACTGCGTTGTGTGAAGTTGCGACAAAGAAAGTGGTAATGGGTGGTCCTAGACTTGAATACTTGGAACTGGATAATTGTTGTCGGGTCAATCGGTTGGATTTAGTGTCCGAGAGTCTGAGAAAATTGGTTATACACAACTATTTTATGCGTTCTTCAGTGGGAAGAAGCCCCGACCCTGTGTTCGAATTAGAAATTGTGGCTCCAAAGATCAAGTCACTGGAAATTTTGGGGTGTTTTTTGCTGAAGAAGTGTCGGATTAAGGATGTATCATCGTTGGTTGAGGCTAAGCTTGATTTCAATTGCGAAGTTAAAGAGGAGGATCAGGAGAGTGCTTATAAGGAGTATGAACAAACTGTGATAGAACTTCTTGAGAGTCTGCATCATGTTAAGGAACTTACTGTTGGCAAATGGTCTCTCATGGTTGGTTTTTTCTTGATATCTCTCATATTGTTGTATGCAAAACTTCATGTTTTTATTGATTACTAATGTTGATTCCTATTTGTACAGACATGAATGTATCAAATATTGTAGCTTTATTGTTGAGAGTCATCTACTGTTGGCAGATGTTACCTCATGGATGGTTTTTCTTTTGTTTGTCATATACAAAACTATGTTTTTTCTTTTGTTTGTCATTTGCAGAGACATTATAATGTATTAAGATTATAGCCTTTTATTGTTGGTGTTCTCATTTTTTGGCTAATCCCTGCATATAGAATAATGCACATCATCTAGTTTTCTTTTTCATTTACTATAGAATATACACATGAACTCGATATCTTGCCTCTTTGAGGCTGATTTGTAGATTTTGGGTATGTTTATTTTTAACTTGAAGCCCACCTTATTCTCACAAGTCATAACTTTTTAAAACTTCACAGGTACCGTTGTGCTTTTACAGAGATTATTTTTTAACAAAATAAGCTCATCCAAACATAGTCTTAGTGAGAAGTTATAGGTAAGTTACACATGCACCCTATGGGCCTTGCACCCATAACCTCACGCTCCATCCAACCTTTGCATGGGAAGGAGGTGCTAGTTGAGCTCGAGTTCATTGGAGAAAAAAAAAAAAATTGTGATTTTAATCATTTTGTAGTCAATCAAAAATTAAAGGACGTATTATTTTATTTTTATTTTGATAAGTAAGAAAATTTTCTATTGGAAAAAAGACTACTTAATGCAAAAACGCACGAAGCAGTCAAGAGGAATACAAAGGAAGCAAAAATTAAAGGACTAATATTATTGGAAAATTCATATTATAAGAAGACCATATTTACCCAATTTATATTATTACCCAAAGGAAAAATCATTTTGTGATTTATAAGAGTATTGGAAAATGATGATACTCTATTGTGAGCTGGGCTTTTTCTCCTGAGCATTTTGATTTTAATCCACGTTTTAATGACATAATATTATTGTTCCAATTTCATGAGTTGAACTTGTGAGTTATAGACATCTGCTTTTGGTTGTATGATAAGGTGTAGGTCACTTGTTTTTCTGCCAAATAATGATTCGTCGTGATAATCTGTTAACTCTAAATCAAAGTATTGGTTTTCCAAAAAGGCCTCTCTCTTTTTTTTTTTCGTTGTCTATATGGGATATATTAACATTATGTAAATTAGTGTTCTGTAAAACATGTTAACTAAAGTGTTAACTGGTGATATATTTTACCTATGGCAAATGGCAAATGGTCGTATTATTTGTTCTTACATTAACTTCACTTTATTTTGCTTTGATTCTTGCTCTAATGGATCTAGGTTCTATCATGTCACTGAAGCAACTGCCTTCTCCATTGTTAAAGTGTAAATGTTTAACAATGAAAACAAGCATGAAGAAATGGGACCTCCTTGGCATAGCAAGGCTTCTTCAAAGTTTGCCTTATGTGGAGACATCAGTTATAGACATATCCCTCTACTACACAGAGTTAGAGGTATGTTTTTCTTGGACCAATTCCCCGAATGTCATATCAAAGGAACTTTAATGAAGGATTACTCCTAATTGTTATCTTTTTCTTTAGATCAATGTGTCTTAACTATTTATGGTGTCAAAATGATTCCCTTGAGGAGTTTGGGCCCCCTTTAATTTCTTGATGCGTTAATTGTTGATTATCGACTTTTTTTGAAGTGGTCATTTCATGGGCTGTTTACTCAAAACCTTCTCATTTACAACAATGACAGCAGTAATATATTTTTGGAAATCGGTTTGTTTGAATATGAGGTCATTCATTGCAAAGTTACTATCTAGAACTCCTAGCCCAGGCATGCAATGACAAGCCAATTTCACTTGAATTTTATTTTTTGTTTTTAAATGTCGGGTAATTATGTAAGTTTCTAGTTTTTGGACATGGGCTATACTAATTGTCCATTGGGTCTTATTTTGGTTTTATTTCAGTTTACTTATTTAGTTTGGGCTTCATCGCAAATGTCTTTGTTCCACAAGGCATAGGTATTACTGTTTTATTCATCTATTTACATGGGTGTAATGCTTTTTATACTATACAAGAAGTTTTTTAAATTTTAGAAGCTATGGATAGCTTATTTGAAGTTTGTGTGATACAATTTTCTTCTTGATGTGATGCCTACAAGTTTCATCTTTAAATTTTGAGCAACTTGAAACCTAGCAAACACAGATTGATTTGTCACCATTTAAACCCTTTAACTTTAAAACTTCAAAACCCCATCAAATAGCCCCAAATACCTCCTTAAGTGGCAAAATAATGTTCTCGAGTTACTGTTCGTATCCCTGGGACAGCAACCCAAATATTAGTTTTTCCCCTTTGTTGCATCCCCAAATACTACTATTCCTTTACCCATTAGAAACCCTATAATCTTTACTATTCCAACATTTCTTACACCTACACCAAATCCTAACCCTAAATCCTCAAAATCCAAGTTGTTCAAAGCTGACTTAGGAATTCCAAATCTGATTTGGCTTTGGTCCCTTCCTACATCAACTCTATAACAACATGACAAAATATCAATAATCTAAAACTGAACTTCAAAATGGGCTAATGTAATTTTATTCTGCAGTTTCTAGAAAGGCACTACCTCCACTATTGCAATTATGATGACATGAGCCATTGGAAATCAAAGGAGATTTATTTCAAGTTTTTGTTGCTACACCTTAAGACTATCAAGATTTTTGGTTTTGGAGAAAGTTTGTTCCACATGAAGGAAGTATTCTTTTCAGTGGTACAATTTCTACTTAAGAATGCAAAGGTGATGGAGAGGATGGTTATCACTAACCTCAGGTTATGCAAAATGAGAAGGGTATGCTACATGTATTTCTACAAGTGGCTCAAAAGTTGTTAAGCTTCCCTTGATGCCCTCCTCATGCAGTGATTATGTTCCCATATTAGTAAAATCATTCTAAGTTATTCCATCCTCTTAAACTAGCAGATTCTCATAAATACACAGTAGTTATGAGGGGTAGAGGTTCAAAGCACTAAAATCTTACTATGAATTTGCTTTAGCTTCTGTTGTCATGTACTAATGTTTTCTTAGTGTTATTAAGCTTACCTTTAGGATTATTCATGGTCAATGACAGTGGTTTTGTTGCTTATCAAATTTTTAATTTGGTTTTAATCACTTTGCAATTTTGAATTTTCAATGACATTGTCAGTCATTCCTAATTTCCTTCTGTTCTTAATTTTTTTTTTTTTTTGAAGACTTTACTTAGTAAAATGTTTATAGATTGATATGACAATTAATGTGATCATATTGCTACACCAACTACATAATATGTAAGACTTTGTAAAATTTTTAGTTTTGTACTATTACTAGTATCACTGATAAGATTAAGATCTATATCAATTGCTTTGTACATGTCCAGATTTGAATCAAGCATGCTGAAGTCTTTAGAGCATGATCCCCCACGCCACAAACATCACTTGAATACAAACTTGCTTTTGAGTATTTGATTATCTGGTCTGAAACAAAAGAGAAGTACGAATGTGCTTGTTTTGATTGTTTGAACTTTGAAGAAAAGGAATTAAACTTGGAAACAAATCTCTTATTTTGGTTCATTTAAATATACCTGCTCATTTGATCCTTTGATATTAGAAACTAGAAACACACGGAGATGAATTAATATTTGACATAAACAGAGCCCTAGGATAGGTATATAATATCAACGGTAAATACACTAACATGCCTGAGCTTTTTATATTATTGCACTAAGATCTCTTTATCGGGTAAATTATTCGAACTTTTTATATTATCGCACTAAGATCTCTTTATCTTCATTTCTTCTTTGTTGATTTGATACACTTATATTGATACCCTATCAAATTGAGCGATGCTTGAAATACTAGTGCACTTTTATTACATAAGTCTTAGAAATGCCATAGTTTTAACATGCTACTACAAGTTATACTATAAAAAAATTAATGTAATAAGAATATAATTGGTGGCACTTAAACAATAAAATAAATGAATGTTTGAACTAATTTTATTTTTCAAATTGGTGACTCGTCAATTTACAAGAGTTATTTAATAAAATTTATAGTATCTCTAACATTGCTCAAGTGAATTAGTCATATTAAAAAGCAAGAATAATGTATTTAAACTAAATCAAATTATAATATAAAAATTAACTAAATTGATGTCAAATAAACTAAATTTTTATTTAAGTGATGATTGAAAATAAAAAGGCACATTTAAAGTTTAGGTCTTAGCTAGGCCTCAAATTGTATCAAAAGAGCATGTAAAAACTTCTTTCTGCAAAAGTTACTGTAAAATTGGTAGATTTTTATCTTTCAAGAGTTTAGATTATATTCTATATTTTGTTAAACTTTGTCGATTGATTGATTAATGAACGTTGCTATCATTACAACAATTTTTACTATATTGTGCTTACAAACTAACATGTCACTAGTCATGAAAAAACAATTCAAATATTCTTAAACGAGATAGTTAAAGCTCACCAATCATAATCAAAACCACATCAGTTTATAAGTTTTCATGTTGTAAAACTTGTAATACCTTTCGTATTTTCCTTAAATCAATTAATTTTTTATTGAGATAAGTTAATTATTATTTACTAGCCAATATCCTGCCCGTTTCATTGTCAAAAACTTTGTAAGAAATTATCCTATAATCCATTGGGTTCATCATTACTATTATAAGCTGTAATTATAGTTTCTGTAAATTATGTGATGGGAGTGATATGAGGCTATGCTTAGTGGGATGATTTACGAATACATTATAAAAAAAAATCAATAAACATTCAAAAAAGCGAGACAACTGAATAGAGAAGAAGGAGAATCATGGGGTTAGGTAGGGGTAATTGACAGGTTGAAATTGAAGGACATCCTTCTCGGTTTGGAGAATTTCGTGTGTATTTAAGATGGGATAGCCTGAAGGGCTATGAGAGGTGTATATAAAGGATGAGAAATCTAAGAGGATAAAACCCAAAGCATTCATTTAATTTTGTGGGAAAAAGAGAGAAGTTTTGAAAAGATGAACTAAAGAAAATAAAGAGCCATTATCTTTTAAAGTCTTCATTTAATTTTGTGAGAAAAAAGAGAGTTTTGAAACATGAACCAAAGAAATCAAAGAGTCATAATCTTTTAAAATGTTCCTTTAATTTTGTGAGAAAAAGAGGAAAAGTCTTGAAAGCATGAACCAAAAAGAACAAAAATTCATTATCTTTTAATTTATGTCTGTTTAGTAAATAAAGAGTCATTCTTTTCGCATGGAAGATAAATATAAAGGAAAGCACCACATAATCTGATAATCTCAGCAAAAACTAATGATGATGTCGAAAAATCACCAGTGAGCCACACAGTCCTTGCACGCTCGAAACAATACCTGCACAATAAAATAAAATAAAAAGACCTAACAGAAAGCACCGGTGTGGTGTTGGCCAAATACCCTCCGAAGGTCAAGTTAGAACTTTTCACAACTCTAGAGTGTCAGAGCTGGGGTGAATTATGCGTACCTGTTTTCTGAGGGTCTTTGGGTTTTTTTTAGTGGCGTAGAACCGAATTCCCTTGACTTGCGTCACAAGTCTTTTCCTTATAGGGAAGATCTCCATTAATGAACGTATATTCCAGAATCCTTCTTATGTTAGAATTCCATTCGTATTGGGACTCTATGGACTAGGGTTAATCGTGAGGCGCAAGCCATTTCCCTTTAGGGTTTCTTGGAGACCACATAATGATTAATTGAGTGCCACGTGGCCTTTATGTCCGTCCACCCTTTCGTCCATTCACATAGGATCCGTCCATTACTAGCCTATTTGTCTAGCAGTCCGTCCATCTAATCTGATCCATCATCTCCAGTTTTCTCCCTTTTCAACTAAGAACTAAAAAAAGCTATAGTTCTATTGATGGCGAAAGAAGCTCAACTTCCAGAGAAGACAGCTTCCCATGATCATGGAACCAAATGCCTCAAACATGCACCAATCTTAGAAGAAGATCGAATCAGTACCTTACCTGATTCCATCCTCCCAAACTCACAAATTTCTCCGTAGAATTCGAGTACAGGCCAGAGCTAAAGCCTCGCGTAGATCTTTGGCTTCGTTTTGCTACAACTGCCAAGGTAGACCAACTTAGTCTATGTTTATCATCTTATGTCACACCTGAAGAATACACAGTGCCGCAGCATCTCTACGCCAATGAGTTTGTTTCTAAATCGAATTTTGGGAACTGCATAATTAAGCCTAATGGGTTAATAGGTTGGAGTTCACTCAAGCACTTGTATTTTGGGTTCACGTCCTTGCCCGACGATGTGATAAATAAATTGTTATTGGGTAGTCCTAGACTTGAATCCTTGGAATTGCATAATTGTTATCATTTTAATTAGCTGGATCTTGTGTCTGCAAGTTTGAAAAAATTTGTGATATTACATTCTTATTATGGAGAGGAGGGATGGGATGAGAACGAGTTGTTGGAATTGGAAATTGTTGCTCCAAAGATGGAGTCTTTGGAAATTGTAGGGAATTTTTATAATATGAAGAAGTGTCGGATATTTTTTGTGTCGGCGTTGGTTGAGGTTAAGGTCGATTTCGAAATTCTGATTGAATATGATATTGAAGAGGACGATCAAACTAAGTACTATGAAAGTGAAAATGTTGTGAGAGAACTTTTTGAGAGTCTGCAGCAAGTCAAGAAACTTTTTGTTGGCGAATGGTGTCTCCTGGTTAGTTTTTCTTGGTTACTCTCTTTATCATATTTTTGTTGTTGTTTTGCTTGTCTTATCTTGATTGCTAATGTTGAATTCCATTTGCAAAGACATGAATGTATTGATATTGAATCTTTTTATTGTTGGTTGTCTCTTTGCTTAGCTAGGCTTGAATATATAATAATGCACAACATCTAGTGCTTTTGTTAGTGACAAGTTGCACAATTTGATGTTCCTTAAAGAATTTATATTAGCTAATATATATTAATGCCAAAAGGAAAAATCATATTGTGATTTATAAGATTATTGGAAAAGTAATATACTCTCTATTGTGAGTTGGTCTTAGCCGACCTCTAAAAAAATTGAGATTATGGCAGATCAAGGCAAGGCTTTAGGTGTGTCTTGTAGTTGAACAGGACAAAGAAATTTCTGAGCTTCGGAGCTCTGTGTAGGAGCAGGGTATGATCTACGGCACTGGTGAAATCGTCGATGCATTGGAAGGAACCGTCTTTGAAACTGAGAGAGGGAACAGAGGTCCAAAGATAGGACCATCTTTTGGATAAAACGCCGGTTTTGATAGCGTCTTTGGTGGGCAAGAAGCAGAGGATGCTGAGGAGGATGGAGTCTGGAAGGTGCTGATTCGATCTTCTTCTAAGATTGGTGAATGTTTGAGACGCTTGGTTTGATGATCATCGCTTGATTCTTCTTCTTCTTCTTCTTCTTCAGAAATGGGGTTTCTGTCGGTGTTGGAAGTATGAGTTGAATGATCAGGAGAATAGAGTATGCTGTCTTCGCTGGAAGTTGAGCCTCTTTCAGTTTCACCATCGATTGAACTATGGCTTTGGCTTTCTTCCTCCATTTTCAGATGTGAGCTTCTTTATTCTATTCAATCTATTCTTCTTTATATTGGGATTTTTCCTTTTTAGAGCAACCACATTAGCTTGCGGAATGTTTTGCAAAATAAAAAAAGTTACACTTTTAATATATTTTGGTCAGAAAAAACACCCACATCAGTGGGTGTAAAATTGTGCATTTATGTTTTAGTAACCATGCATTTGCACTTGCATAAATATTTTAGTAATTTTTTCTCTCTCATTCTCTCTGTTGCTCTCACTCTCACCTTACTCTCCACTGCCTCCGATCCCTCTTCTTCTTCCTCAGCCCTCTTCTCCACAAACCCTCTATCCCTTCCCTCCCTCTCCCTCTCCCACTTCCTCTCTCTAAAACCCAACCCCTAAAACCCTTCCTCGTCGCCCACTAGAGCCCTCCGATCGGGTTTTCAAGCCGCACGACCTGGTTTTTGCTATTGTTCAGGTTCTTCTTCTTCGTCTTTTGGTGTCATTTTTCATTGGTTGTTTATGGGGGTATTGATTTTTTGTTATCTTTTTGTGTTTAGATTGGATCGCACTAGTTCAAGGTGAGCAATGGGGATTCGATCTTCACTGAGAGATTGAAATTCTGCGAGGCGAATGACAAGGTGGGTTGCTATTGAATTTGTGTGATTACCTATAATACTATGACTTCTTCCTCAGTTGCTGAACTCTGATATTCAGCCGCCGATCTCATTGTACTTCTTATTCCTCATCAGCTGGGTGGGTGGGTTGATGGTGGGTGTGATTGAATATTTTATTTGAATAAATGGGTATAATAGACAAACTAACGTGGGTGTTTTGTAAAAGTGAAAGTGTAAAATAGAAAAAAGTAGGTTTTAGATGTGCAAAATGGAAAAATTTTTGCACATACTGATGGGGATGCTGGGTGACATTTAACGAGTGTCCTTACACAATTGTATCTGTAATTTTGTACCTCTAGCTCTAGTACTTCGAATTTTTAGATCATTAAGTATTAATATCTCCTATATTTTGTAATTTATTTTAGGCCAAAATGCATAAGTCACTCTCTAAGTTTCATATTTTTTCATTTCAGTCTTCTAAGTTTCATTTATTCCCAATTAAGTCTTCTATTAGTGTTCCATTATTTGCTACCATCCACTTATTAAAACAGCATCCTTTTGGATTTTTTAATTTCAAAAAAAACTGAAAAATGTTAATTTAAAAAAAAAAATGGAACTAAATTACTCAAGAGAACGACGTCGTTCCCTAATCCACTGAATAACAAAAATAATCCCCACCCCCACCAATATCTGAGAAATTCTATGGGTTTTGAACAGTTTTGCTTCTTTGGCACTAGGAATGGCAACGGGTTGGGTTTGGGCTGGGTTTTTTCATACCCGGACCCAACCCGCGGGCCGGACCCGTGGCCCAAACCCAGCCTGTTTATTAAACGGGTTTTTTTCCCGGGGCCCAGACCCGTCCCGTCGGGCTCCGCGGGCCCCGTCCAGCAAGGTCAGATTTGGGCCCAATCTGCAGCCCAATCAAAAAACAGTCCAAAAATGCCTCCCTGTCCAGCAATGTCTTTTTTTTTTTTTTTTTTTGGCCCAATCACCGTCCAGCAATGTTTATTTATTTATTTATTTTATTTATTTTTTTTGAGGCACTGCATCAATAACAAACACAAAAAAAAAAAAAAAAAAAAAAATCAAATACAAACCAACTCTCATAATAAAAAAAAAAAAGAAAGAAGCCAACCACAACAATCAACTACAATGAAACTAGCCCTAAAACAAACCCAAAGTTATTAGAAAGACAAATATATATATATATATATATATATATATGATTGGTAACCTAGTCCCTTAGTTTTTAACTGGAAAAGATTGAAATGAATCGCGTTCAATCGCAAGTTTTTTTACTAAAAATAACATTTTATAAATTATTAAAAAATAAAAATCAGAGAAAGAGAGAAGCAATGGCCGTGAGAAACGAACCTGTGATGAACTTCAGGGTCAGCGGTGACAACTTGAGACCAGCGGTGACAACGCTTGAGGGTCAGTGGTGAGAGCTTGACTGCTTGAGGCTGGCGGTGAGATCGAGTAATGGCCGGCGGTGACAGAGCTTATGACCATCGGTGATAGCGCTTGAGGGGCCGACAATGAGATCGAGGGATGGCCGGTGGTGATAGAGCTTGAGGGTGAGTGAAGGTGAGTGAAAGTGAGGAGAGTGAGGGAAATGAGAGGGTAGGGATGGGGTGGCTGAGTGCTTGAGTGAAATGAGAGGTAGGGTTTTATTAGTTTATATATATATATATATATATATATATGGTTTTTTGGTAATTTTTTATCTAAGCGGGTCGGGTCGGGTCCGGGTCCGGGTTCGGGTCTGGTTTTTCTCAAAACCCAGACCCGCTCCAGGTTTTTTTTTTTTAAACCCATACCCAACCCTATTCTTTATCGGGCCAGGCCGGGTACCCGCGGGTCGGGCAAAAATTGCCATCCCTATTTCGCACTCTGGATTCTGAAACAGAATCGTACAGCCAATACCAAAATCCTCCCATTAATCACGCATGAAGAATCTCTCAACGATTTCCTTGACCCATAAAACCCAAAAAACAACAATTCTATTTCAAATCTTAAAAGATTTTCCAAGGAAATTCTAAACTTTGCAAATAAAAGGTAATCTAAAAATTAATAACATTCCAAAGTGCAATCTGGACCTGCAGACATGGGGAAATTTACAAAAAAGGAGTGATTTGAATTTGAGCCTTGTAACTTGACCGTGAAACATGCCCAGCAGGGCTGATCTCAATCTCTCCATCCTAAAAAGTTGTATTTAACACTTGCATCTCTTCTCCTAAGAGTAGTTTTGTTTCTGTCAATGGGGGTGGGGATTATTTTTGTTATTCAGTGGCTAAGGATGACGTCATTCCCATGAGTAATTTAGTTTTTTTTTTTTTAATTAACGTTTTTTAGTTTTTTTGAAATTAAGAAATTAAAAAAAAAAAAAAATCAAAACAACGTCGTTTTGGTAAGTGGATGGCAGCAACTAACGGAACACTAACGGATGACTCAATTGGAAATGAATGAAACTTAGAGGACTAAAGTGACAAAACCCAAACTTATAGGACTGAAATGAAAAAAAGTTAAACTTAAAGGGTGAGTTTTGCATTTTAGCCTTTATTTAATTTAAATTATATGACCGTTGGCCTAAGACTCCTAAGTAGGGGTGTAAATGGGTTCAGCGAAGGGGTTTTTCAATCTGACCTGCCATGATCGGGATCGAGTTGAAAAAATCCAATCCAACCCAACTCACCTAGATAGGATTGGACCCATTAGATTACAAAAACTTGAAATTTTAACATTTGTTTGATGACATGCCAATTGATCTTTGATTTTCTTGAAATTTTGCAAGCACGAATAATATAATAAGAACAAAAAATCCAACGATTAGATTTTCAAAATTCATACTCAATATAAAAATATATGAGGAGTTTATAGGATCTCTCTCCAAACTAGTTTTGAGAGAAATTTTGTTCTTTTGCTTTAGCTTGAGAACTTTTAGTTATAATAAATCAAGGCTTAGCAAGAGGGAAGAGCAGAGTGGTAGAGACATGAGTTGCATAGAGAAAAAGAGTAAGAGCCTCTGTTGCAACTTTTGGCTAAATACAATAGGATATTCTGTATTTATTTATTTAAAAGAGAACCGAGTTTGGGTTTATGAGAATGCCTTCAAGCTTATGTTGTAATCTCCAAATTATAGTGAAATTTTATTTCATTTGCCTTGCATAGACGTAGGCGTAGTGTTGAACCATGTAAAATTTCTTGTGTTATATTGTCTCTTCTCTTTTCTTTAAGTTTGTGTAAGCAGATTATTTCACAAAAAAAAAAAAAAAAAAAAAAATCTTATAGAGAGGAAGTCATAGATAAATCTTATAAAAAAAAAAAAATTTGACATGTCAACCCATAAACACAAAAACAAAAAATCAATTAAAAAATATGCTTATTAAATTGCTGATGTGACATTAGTCATTTAATTAATTATTATTTTGTAGCAAAAGAGAATTGAAGATATTGGAAACATAACAATGTCATTGAAAGTTTGAAACCGCAAAGCGAAAAATGAATTCATAGAAAGATTTTAGTTCTTTGAACTAGACTACTCTACAAGACTACAAGTAGATAATCTGAATGTAAGCTTAATATCACTAAGACATGTAGATAATTCTAATATCACTAAGACAAGTAGAGAATCCAAATGTAAGCTTAATAGTTAATATCACTAAGATAGGTAGATAATCCGAAGATAAGCTAAATATCACTAAAAAATCACAAAAGTACATGACAGCCACAATGCAAGCAAATTCAAAACAAGATTTTAGTTCATTGAACTAGACTACTCTACATAACTATTGTGTATGTATAAGGATTTCATGGTTTAAGGAGGAGGAATAACTTAAAATGATTTTACAGATATGGAAACATAACCACTGCATGAGGAGAGGATTTGGGGAAGCTTAACAACTTTTGAGCCACTTTTAGAAATTCAAGTAGCAAAAGTCTAATAAATAACATATATTATCTCGCAAAATGCCATTAACTTAATATTTTCTTAAAAAATTCAATGATAGGAATGGTAAAAAATATGATCCTATACAAAAAATACCAAAAATACATGCAAAACAATTTTCATAGGAGGATTTATCTTTAAATAATATGAAGACAATAGTAAAGATAAAATGTATTGAATGAGATCCTACAAGACAGATTTGTTAATCATTTCAAATTATACTCATCATTTATGTAAAAATAATAATAATACATCATATTATTTACATTAAAAAAATAATACATATTAATTTCAAAGTTCATTGCAAGATGTAACTGCTAGGGTATTGCAACAATAAGTAACATTGATACAACAATGGGTTGGTATTACATTTTGTGCGTACTTTGTGAAAGGAATGTCAAACCACAAGCAGGATTATTTTGATGTGCAAAATGTGAAACAAAAACAAATCTTTTTATCCCAAAGTTAGAGGCACTCACATTAGATACATACTCTCCAAATATTTATGATATATTTATCTCACTATAACTACTATATATATATATATATATATATATATATATACACACACACACACACAATTGCAAACTACTTCAAATATTAATAATATATTAATTCTTTTTGCTGCACAAAATTAACAAAAATAAAAAATAAAAACATTTACAAAAAACTGTCACATCATTGAAATCAATATAAATATATATATAAGTAGAGACCTCATGCGAGAGTGCATGAAGTCCTGCCAAGTGGAGTTCTAATTTTGCATCTAACCTTTTTTTTTTACCTCTTTCATTAAGTTTTTTTCACTGTTATCCAAAAGTCCACATCAGCTTATTTTATTGTTATCTCATTAATGTCTCATTAATTGATTAAACTTTTTTTTGAGAATCAATTAATTGATTAAACTTACATCACACATTTTTCTATTCTTCATGTCTTTTAGCATACCCACTGTTTTAGTATTTTTTAAAAAAAACAAAATAATAATAATAATTACTTGGATTTTAAGGATTTAGGATTAGGTTTTGAAAGGAAAAAGGCTGAAAAATAGTAATAAAACAAGGATGATAGGTGTAAGGGCAGGTTTTGGCTCCTAAGCCCAAATGATGAATGGGTTAAGGCCCAAAGAGCCCCACACAATTAATTTGTAGAGAGTGGGCTTAAAGCTAGGCCTCAATGAATTAGGCAACGCGCACAATGGATCAACGATATTAAGACAGTAAAGAAAGACAAGTTTAAAGCAAGGAAATCCTTCCTTGGTGAAGTCCGAGGAGAATGATTCTTGAATTTAGTTCTTTTGGACTTGGATACAATTTCAGCTCTTGTTGCTACAGTGTGTTCTCTACAGATTTTTCGATCCCCTCTCCTTGGAGGGTCTCTTATGTTATATAGCTCCCTTTAGATGATCTTGGCCCTCCATTTGTTGATCGTCCAGGCCACTACTGGAGTGCTTGTCCCATCAGACACCTTCCCAAGCCCCTTGTGAGTTGGGGCAGCCAAGGCAGCACTGTTCAGGGGTCTTTTCCACATAAATGCAACTAGGAGGTTTAGTGGGATGCATTAAATGTGGTGGCAGCCACCATCCCTTCAGTCATGTCAGGGCTAACCCCTTTCCTGGAGCTCTTTCTCTATAGCATGACCTCCCCTTGTAACGTGCCACTGATGTGGCCTTATTGTCCGAGCATATGAATTCCTCGGCGCGATGGTGGCCTCCTCGGCCATGAGTATGACACGTGGCGCAAATACCTTTTTAAATTCTTGTACTCACAATAGGGTTTTTAGTAAGAAAAGGAATAGTAGGATTTGGAGATTCAACAAAGGTGAATAACTTGTGTACAGTATTTAGCCTTTTCTGTTCCAAGACTAAGAACAATAATTCGTGTAGAGTATTTAGCCTTTTCATGGGGTATTTGGGGCTAATTAGATAGATAGGTGATTTTGGATGTTGGGGTTTAAATGGTGACAAATCAATGGGTGAAGATTGGGTCTAGTGCTAGTCATTTGTTTAGGAGTTTCTTTGTTGTCTTTAAATTTTTTTTAGCAACTTTCACCAAAAAAAAAAGTCAGCAACTTGATGAACTTTTACTACAAAGCCTAAACTAAATCACTAAAATATAAAACCAAAGTAAAACTTATTGGACACTTGAATGAAAAATAGATTTGGGGTTCAATTCCCGCCTATACTAAAAAATGATTGATGTTTTGGTCTGATGATAAAGAGCACAATCATCAGAAGCAGATGCTATAGGTTGAAACAATATAAATAAATAAAAGAATAGCCAACGCTAGACACTAGAAATTTACAGAATTCCACTAACACTTAAAACTAAATAAAATTAAAATTAAAGTGAAATTGTCTTCTTGTTGCCAGGGTAGAAATTCTAGATAGTAACTTTGGCAATAAATGACCTCGTGTTGGGCTTTGTGGAGCCTAGTTTATGTTTGATTCGGTTAATGACCCGACCCAGCTCGAATAATGTTGCGTGGTTTTTAATGGGAGATTTACTGAGGCTTAGTTCATGGAGCGGAGGCTTGGGCCGCCCATTTCATATATATAAACCGACTTTGCCGTGATTAGGGTTTTATAAGATCGTAGGTTGTTGTTGCCGCATTCTTGAGGGTGAGAGAAAAAAGTATTGTAGCCATAATTCTTGTACTCTGTATTCTTCCCTGATAATAGTGAAATCCCTGCAACTCCGTGGACGTAGGCAAATTGCCGAACCACGTAAATACTGTCTTGTGCGTGTGATTGTTTTTCTTTGGCGTGTGTTTTCTCTATTTTTTTTTTTTTTTTTTGTTTCTCACAGGTTAGGAATTTGGTTTAATTCCCTACAACTGGTATCAGAGCTTAGGGTTAGGTTTGAGTGGGAGCAATGGCAGAGGAAGCAGGAAAGGTGTTTGGAATAGAAAAGTTCGATGGCACAGACTTTGGATTTTGGAGGATGCAAATCGAGGATTACCTTTATGGGAGGAAGCTGCATCTGCCGCTTCTAGGGGAAAAACCTAAGGCTATGAAGGCTGAAGAATGGGCTCTCCTTGACAGACAGGTATTGGGAGTTATTAGGTTAACTCTGTCCAGGTCTGTTGCACATAATGTTGTAAAGGAGAAGACCACAGCAGATTTGATGAAGGCTTTGTCTGGTATGTATGAAAAGCCGTCAGCAAACAACAAGGTGCATCTGATGAAGAAATTGTTCAATTTGAAGATGGCAGAGAATGCATCAGTAGCACAACATCTAAACGAATTTAACACTATCACAAATCAATTGTCGTCTGTAGAAATTGATTTTGATGATGAGATTCGTGCTCTAATCGTCTTGGCTTCTTTGCCAAACAGTTGGGAGGCAATAAGGATGGCAGTAAGCAATTCTACAGGAAAGGAAAAGCTCAAGTACAATGATATATGAGATTTAATTCTGGCTGAGGAGATTTGTAGAAAAGATGCAGGCGAAACCTCAGGATTTGGTTCTACCCTAAACCTTAAGACAAGAGGCAGAGGTAATGACAAAAATTCAAACCGGGGCAGATCAAAATCCAGAAATTCTAATCGAAACAGAAGCAAATCTAGATCAGGCCAACAAGTACAATGCTGGAACTGTGGGAAAACAGGTCACTTTAGGAATCAATGCAAAAGTCCTAAGAAGAAGAATGGAGATGATTCTGCTAATGCTGTAACAGAAGAGGTACAAGATGCATTACTTCTTGCAGTAGACAGTCCACTTGATGATTGGGTTTTGGACTCAGGAGCTTCGTTTCATACCACTCTACACCGAGAAATCATACAGAATTATGTTGCAGGTGATTTTGGTAAGGTGTATTTGGTTGATGGTTCAGCCTTGGATGTTGTAGGTATGAGAGATGTCTGGATATTGTTGCCCAATGGATTTGTTTGGTTACTGGAGAAGGTTCGACATATTCCTGACCTGAGGAGGAATCTGATTTCTGTTGGACAACTTGATGATGAAGGGCATGCAATACTATTTGTTGGCGGTACTTGGAAGGTTACAAAGGGAGCTAGGGTATTGGCTCGTGGAAAGAAAACTGGTACTCTGTATATGACCTCAAGTCCAAGAGACACAATTATAGTTGCTGATGCAAGTACTGATACAAGCCTATGGCACCGTAGACTTGGTCACATGAGTGAGAAAGGGATGAAGATGCTGTTGTCAAAAGGAAAACTACCAGAATTGAAGTCCATTGATTTTGACATGTGTGAAAGTTGCATCTTAGGAAAGCAGAAAAAGGTGAGCTTCTTGAAAACTGGCAGGACACCGAAGGTTGAAAAATTGGAATTAGTACACACTGATTTGTGGGGGCCTTCTCCAGTTGCATCCCTTGGAGGTTCAAAGTACTACATCACTTTCATTGATGACTCAAGTAGAAAGGTATGGGTTTATTTTCTGAAAAATAAATCTGATGTATTTGAAACTTTTAAGAAGTAGAAGGTCATGGTTGAGACAGAAACATGTTTGAAACTAAAATGTTTGAGGTCTGATAATAGAGGAGAGTACATAGATGGAGGGTTCAGTGAGTATTGTGCTGCACAAGGAATTAGGATGGAGAAGACCATTCCTGGGACACCACAGCAGAATGGTGTGGCTGAGCGCATGAACAGAACTCTCAATGAGCGTGCTAGGAGTATGAGGTTGCATGCTGGACTACCAAAAACTTTCTGGGCTGATGCTATTAGCACTGCAGCTTACCTAATAAACCGAGGACTATCAGTTCCTATGGAGTTCAGACTTCCTGAGGAGGTTTGGAGCGGTAAAGAGGTAAAGTTTTCCTATTTAAAAGTTTTTGGTTGTGTTTCTTATGTTCATATTGATTCTGATGCTTGTAGTAAACTTGATGCAAAGTCTAAAATATGTTTTTTTATTGGCTATGGTGATGAGAAATTTGGCTATAGGTTTTGGGATGAACAAAATAGGAAAATCATCAGAAGTAGAAATGTGATCTTTAATGAACAGGTAATGTACAAGGACAGGTCAACTGCAGTGTCAGATGTTACAGAGATAGATCAAAAGAAATCTGAGTTTGTCAACTTAAATGAATTGACTGAAAGTACTATCCAGAAAATGGGTGAAGAAGATAAGGAGAATGTAAATTCAAAGGTAGATCAGAGTACACCTGTAGCTGAAGTTCGCAGATCTTCCAGGAACATTAGACCTCCACAGCGTTATTCACCCACTCTAAATTATCTCCTGTTGACTAATGGTGGTGAGCCAGAGTGTTATGATGAAGCCTTGCAAGATGAGAATTCAAGCAAGTGGGAGTTAGCCATGAAGGAAGGATAAGATGGATTCCTTGTTGGGGAATCAGACATGGGAACTGACTGAATTGCCAGTAAGAAAGAAGGCTTTGCACAACAAGTGAGTATACAGAATAAAGAATGAGCATGATGGTAGCAAACGCTACAAGGCCAGATTAGTTGTTAAAGGGTTCCAGTAGAAAGAGGGCATTGACTACACAGAGATATTTTCTCCAGTTGTGAAGATGTTAACAATCAGACTGATACTAGGAATGGTGGCTGCAGAAAATTTACATCTTGAGCAGTTAGATGTGAAGACGGCATTCCTTCATGGTGACTTGGAGGAAGACCTTTACATGATTCAACCAGAAGGGTTCATTGTTCAGGGACAAGAGAATCTAGTTTGCAAACTGAGAAAGAGCTTGTATGGCCTAAAACAAGCTCCAAGATAGTGGTACAAGAAATTTGACAGTTTTATGCATAGAATTGGGTTCAAGAGATGTGAAGCTGATCATTGATGCTATGTTAAGTCTTTTGACAATTCTTACATCATATTACTGTTGTATGTGGATGATATGCTTATTGCAGGGTCTAGCATTGAGGAGATTAATAATCTGAAGAAGCAATTGTCCAAACAATTTGCAATGAAGGATTTGTGAGCTACAAAGCAAATCCTTGGTATGAGAATCATTAGAGACAAGGTTAATGGTACATTGAAGCTTTCACAGTCAGAATATGTGAAGAAAGTTCTCAGCAGGTTCAACATGAATGAAGCCAAACCAGTGAGCACACCCTTGGGTAGTCATTTCAAACTAAGCAAAGAACAGTCACCGAAAACAGAAGAAGAAAGGGACCATATGAGTAAGGTGCCCTATGCCTCAGCTATTGGCAGCTTGATGTATGATATGGTGTGTACAAGGCCAGACATTGCACATGCAGTGGGAGTTGTGAGTAGATTCATGAGTAGGCCTGGAAAGCAGCATTGGGAGGCAGTGAAGTGGATTTTGAGATATCTGAAGGGTTCATCAGATACATGTCTTTGCTTCACAGGTACAAGTTTGAAACTGCAGGGTTATGTAGATGCTGATTTTGCTGGTGATATTGATAGTAGAAAGAGTACTACTGAGTTTGTTTTTACTCTGAGTGGTACAGCTATATCATGGGCTTCAAATCTACAGAAGATTGTTACTTTTCTACTACAGAAGCTGAGTATGTTGCTGCAACTGAAGCTGGAAAGGAGATGATTTGGCATCATGGTTTCTTAGATAAATTGGGTAAGAAGCAGGAGATGGGCATTCTACACAGTGACAGTCAGAGTGCAATCTTTCTTGCCAAAAATTCGGCTTTTCATTCAAAGTCAAAGCATATACAGACAAAATACCATTTTATCCGTTACCTTGTTGAAGATAAGTTGGTAATACTTGAGAAGATTTGTGGATCTAAGAACCCGGTAGACATGTTGACTAAGGGTGTCACTATTGAGAAGTTGAAGCTGTGCGCAGCTTCAATTGGTCTTCTAGCTTAAGGATAGGAGGATGAGTTGCAAGGATGAGGGATTGTTTCTTGGAGGATAGCGGTTTGATGTTGGTGATTGAACTAGTCTCCAAGTGGGAGATTTGTTGGGCTTTGTGGAGCCTAGTTTATGTTTGATCCGGTTAACAACCTGACTCGGCCCGAATAATGTTGCGTGGTTTTTAATGGGAGATTTACTGAGGCTTAGTCTATGGAGCGGAGGCTTGGGCCGCTCATTTTATATATATAAACCGACTTTGCCGTGATTAGGGTTTTATAAGATTGTAGGTTGTTGTTGCCGCATTCTTGAGGGTGAGAGAAAAAGTATTGTAGCCGCAATTCTTGTACTTTGTATTCTTCCATGATAATAGTGAAATCCCTGCAACTCCGTGGACGTAGGAAAATTGCTGAACCACGTAAATACTGTCTTGTACGTGTGATTGTTTTTCTTTGGCGTGTGTTTTCTCTATTTTTTTTTGTTTCTCATAGGTTGGGAATTTGGTTTAATTCCCTACACCTCGTATTCAAACAAATAGATTTCCACTTTTATATTTCCGATAGAACATAAATTTTCGATAGAACATAAAGAGTAAAGGCTTATATTATTAACGTCTTCAATGTGTATGCGTGTTTGTTTATATTTATATATATATATATATATATTTATATATATATTTATATATTTTAAAAAAGATGTATCGTCAATGAGAAGCTTGAGTAAAGGGCCAAGCTCCTCAAGGGAATCATTTTGAGTTTTGACCCAATAAATAGACATAATAACTACAACAATGATAAAGCCTTAGTCCCAAAGTTAACTTTGAGTCGGCCATGGATCCTCAACAAGATAAGTTAGGATCGTACACATGTATTATTTTCCTCAATTTTATTCTATCCAAAATCATGGCCTTTATTACTTCCTTAATAGTCATGTTAAACTAAATAATATATATAAATTGATTAGTATTAATTCTTCATTAAAGTTCCCTTAATATAACATTCGGGAAATTGGACCAAGAAAAGCATACATCTAACGCAAAGTAGTCAGGGGATACAATGTCTATAACCAATGTCTCCACGTGAGGCAAATTTTGAAGCAAGCTTGCAATGCCAGCAAGATCCCAGTTGTCCATGCTTGTTTTCATCGTTAGACATTTGCACTTTAACAATGGAGAAGGCAATTGTTTAATTGACATTATAGATAGAACCTATATCCATCAAAGCAAAAGACAGAACAAAATAAGTTAAATTGAACATTAGAATAAATGACACGACTAATTGTGAGAAGTGCTACGTCCACAATATTTTCACAACAAATCCTAATTAACAGGTTGTTACAGGTTTTAATTTAAATCTACAACTAAAATTACTTTGTCGCCTACTAGTAACAGCAAGTAACAACTTGTCACATAGGATTTGTTGTGAAAATGTTGTGGACATAACATTTCTCATTGTGATTTACATCTCCCTAAAACAATTTAGCTTACATGATTTACGGAACACTAACTTACATAAATGTCAATATACCATATACGCAAACAATGAAATAAAAGAGGCCTTTTTGGAACCTGGATTAGAGTTGACAAACTATCATTATTTGGCACTAAAGCAAGTTCCCCCACACCTCACCAGGAAGCTAAAAGCAGGTGTATATAACTCAATAGTTCAACTCATGAAAATGGAACAATACTATTATGCCCTTTAATTATGCCCTTTTGGTATTAATATAAATTAGCTGATACAAACTCTTTAAAGCAAAATCAAATTGTACAATAACTTCTCACTAGATGCTGTGCATTATTCTATATTCAAGCCTAGCTAAGCAATGAGACTAATGATCGACGATGAAAAGACACAATCTCCATACATTCATGTCTATGCAAATGGAAATCAACATTCGCAATCAAGATAGGCAAAATAAAGAAAAAATATATATATGATAAAAGAGAGTAATCAAGAAAAACTAACCGTGAGACACCATCTGCCAACAATAAGTTTCTTGACTTGATACAGACTCTCAAAAATTTCTCTCACAACAATTTCACCGTCCTTAATTCGATCTCCCTCCTCCTCCTCCTCTTCATTATCATATTCACACGGTATTTCAAAATCGAGCCTAACCTCAACCATTGCCGATAGGTCCTTTATCTGACACTTCTTCATATTATAAAAGCACCCTTTAATTTCCAAAGACTCGATCTTTGGAGCAACAATTTCCAATTCCAACGGATAGTCAATTCCCAGCTCTTCACAATGAGAATCTATCACCATTTTTTTCAGACTCTTGGACACAATATCTAGCCGATAAAAACCAAAACAATCATGCAATTCCAAGGATTCAAGTCTAGGACTACCCAATAACACTTTATTTATCACATCGTCGGGCAAGGACGCGTAACCAAAATACAAGTGCTTGAGTGAACTCCAACCTATTAACCCATTAGGCGTAGAGATGCTGCGGCAATTTGTATCTCTTAGGTAGGATATAATTAGAAGGTGAGAAACGTAGACTAAGTTGGTCTACCTTGGCAGTTGTGGCGAAACTAACCCAAAGATCGATGCGAGGCTTTAGGTCTGGCTTGAACTTGAATTTGACAGAGAAATTTGTGAGTTTAGGAGCTCTGTATCGATGCAGTGTCAAATCCACAGCATGGCGAAAACGGCAAAGCTTACTTTGGAGTTTCCAAAGAAAGTATTTGTGAAACGAAGATAGGGTACGGAGGTCCAAAGATATGTCCATCTTTTGGATAAAACGCTTGTTTTGATAGCTTCTTTAGTGTGCAAAGACGAGAGAATAGTGAGGAGGATGCAGTCAGGTAAGGTGCTGATTCGATCTTCACCTTCTTCTAAGATTGGTGCATGTTTGCGGCTTTTGGTTCGATGATCATGGCTCGGTTCACCTTCTTCAATAGAATTATTGGTGGGATAGTATTGGTCAGAGTCATATCGGTCTTTGAAGTTGTCGATAGAACCAGAGCTTTCTTCCTCCATTCTCAGTTAGCAAATAGGAAATAGGATAGTGATGTGAGCTTCTTTTACCTTTTGTTCTTCTTTTATAAGAGCATTAGCATCAGGAAATGCTACTCTATCCTATTTTACCATTTTAAAAAGCTATTTTATCAATTATACCATATCATTTTACAACACACCCAACATTTCAAAATTCTATTTTACCATACTACACATTAAAATAATATAAAGTAAAATAAAAATAATATAAAAATATTCTCACTACAACTACAACTCAGCAAGCCCAAATATCTGCCGGCAATTCGTACTCATTGTGATTAACTGATTCTGCTGGCGATTCATTACTCTGTTTTTGCTCTTCTTTTTTTGCAAGTCCAAAATCGGCGATTTTGATTTTCCCATTGTCGAACACGAGGATATTCTGAAGCTTCAAGTCACAGTGAACAAACCCTTTAATCATATAGAAGAAGCCAAGAAGATTTGTAACCCTCCACAACCAAATCCGTCTCACTCCCTCTCTCTGCTATCTCGGATTCTCTCTCTCGTCTCAGCCATGGCTGAACCCATGGTCTTGTTGGTTTCTGGGGGTGACAAAACCATCATCGATCTCCGTGACCCATGCCGATCTCCACCAAACCCATCACCAACTCTGACCCAAACATTGGCGATCTCCGACCCAAACACTGGCGATCTTCCTTTAAGCACCGGTCACAGCAAAAAAAAAAAAAAAAACCACAGAACCCGCCAGATCGATTCTCTCTCTCGTCTCAGCCATGGTCGAACCCATGGTCTTGTTGGTTTCTTGGGGTGACAAAACCATCACCGATCTCTGTGACCCACGCCGATCTCCACCAAACCCATCACCAATCTCCGACCCAAACACTGGCAATCTTCCTTTAAGCATCAGTCACAACCAAAAAAAAAAAAAAAACCACAAAACCAGAGAAGGAGAGAGCAAATGGAGAAACAGAGAAGGAAGAGAGAGGAGAACTGAAATAATGAGATAGAGGAGAGAGAAATTTCGGGGAAAAAAATGTGGAATAAAATATTATTATTATTTTTAGAATACTGCTACAGTGCAATTCTAACTTTAGAATTGCACTGTAGCAGTATTGCAAAAAAATTTACAATAGTTGGGTTTAGCATTCCCTGATGCAGAGCACTTTGGGGCTTAAAATGCCAAATTCTCCTTACATTTGGCATTAGCATTCCCCAATGCTGATGCTCTAATAGACAAGCAAGCTTGGGTTAGCCCACTATAGTTAGTTATTTTGAGCTACGTTTGCACCTTCTAAGCTCAATTTATTGAGTGTCCAAAACTTAAATTAGAAAATAATACAGTAATTATTAATTAATTTATCTGAATATATGAAATGAGAAATTTTAAATGCGTAGCCAAACTATTTTACTACATTTTTAAATTTAAATATATATTGCTTTTGGTATATGCAAAACTACCCATTCTATCATTTTAAAATTTGGCAAGATTCTAATGGAATGTTGAAATATAGAATATAATTTAAACTTAACTAAATATAATACATTAAAATAAGGACATGTAAAATTGTAAGGCATCAAAAGTTTATGTGCCAAATTTCATGATGTTAATCTCTAAAGTCAAAATATCTTTGGTTATATAGGTTATAGATAAGTCTAAAGACAAAAAATTTCACAAAAAGGTAAAAGGGTAGCTTAAGGATATATTTTAATTATGAATAATATCCCCCCTAAAGTTCTAAACCTAAACAGAAGAATAGATTTTATTCTTTTATTAAAGGATTATAATAGTTATTATTTAATGTAGGTATTAAAGGTCTATTAATCCTAAACCCGATTTCATTCTACCCAATTCCAATCTATTGCCAAAAATTTTGTAACTCAACTAGTTAGCATCGCTTGCTATTTCTAATGGAAACATATAGGGTTCATATTACAATTAATATAAATCTTATGAATAATATTGGGGGTATTATTACAAATTTTACAATATTTAAGCCTTACAAACTAATATCTCAACTTGTAAATACAAAACAATAAATAAATAAATTGTTTATTATGTTGTTGATGTGATACCAATTACATTTATTATCATGTCAATTTATACGTATTTTGTAGTGAAAAGGAACAATAAGAAATTGGATGTATCTAACAAAGTTATTGAAAGTTTAGTTTGAAACAGCAAAGTGATTAAAATTAAATCAAAAACTTTAAAGCAACATAACCATTGACATTAACCATGAATATATTCAAATGCAGTCTTAACATCACAAAGAAAACTTACAGAGACAAGAAATTGGAAGCTAAAGCAAACTCATAGCAAAATTTTAGTTCATTGAAACGGACTAATCTACATAACAACAATGTATTTAGGAGAATTTGATCATTTAAGAGTATCGAACAACTTTAAATGATTTTACAAATATGGAAGCATAACCACTGCATGAGGAAAGGATCTAGGGAAGCTTAATAACTTTTGCGCCACTTGTAGAAATTCATGTAACATATTATGTATTTGATTTTGCATAACTTGTGGTTTAGTGATAACCATCTTCTCCAGTACCTTTGCATTCTTAAGTAGAAATTGTACCGCTAAAATGAATACATCATTTGGGTGGAAAATTTCTCCAAAACCAAAGATCTTGACAATCTTGAGGCATTGTAGCAAAAACTTGAAATAGATCTCGTTTGATTTCCAATGGTTCACAGCATTATAACTTCTAACTAGAAACTGCAAAACAAAAGTACATTAACTTGTTTTGAAGTTCACTATTAAATTATGATATCTAGTCAATTTTTTTTTTGATAAGTTCATGTCAAGTTATAATGGAGTTGACGTAGGAGAAGGGAACAAAGCCAAATCAGATTTGGAATTTCTAAATCAGCTTTGGACATCTAAGATTTGGAGGATTTAAGATTAGGTTTTGGAAGGAAAAATACTAGAAAATAGAATGAAATAGGGATTATAGGTTTTCTAATGAGAAAAGGAATAGTAGGATTTGGAGATCCAACAAAGGGGAATAACTGAAACTTGGGTTGCTGTTCCAGGACTATGAAGTGTAACTCATGCACAATATTTAGCCTTTTCATCGTTAGATGATTTTGGATTTTGGGGTTTAAAGGGTGATATATCAATGGGCAAAGATTAAGTCCAATGCACTATCAGGATTATGATATGTGTTCACTTTTGGCCACGTGTCATGATCTTGATGGGTCCAATGCATAGGAGCAATGGACCCAAGCCATGTCCTAATCAATGTATGAATGCTAGGTTTCAAGTTGCTGAAAAAATAAATTCAAAGATAAAGAAGAAACTCCTACACAGATGACCAATACCTATTGCCAGTGGAACATGATGAGCTTTTACTGTCCATATAGTAGAAATTTACAGAATTGCCCCTAACACTTAAAACTAAATAAAATTAAAATCAAAGTGAAATTGGCTTCTTGTTGCTGGGGCCAAAAATTCTAGATAATAACTTTGGTACTTCGCCTAACTTGCCTAGGTTTGAGTCCCGCTACCAGTAGTCCTTTGTTGGTGGGCATCCACAAGGATTGGCTTAAGTCTTAATCTGAGTGCCCTGCCCGGGGGGCAGGTGTAGCTTAGCTAACCCCCATTTTTTTTTTACAAAAAAAAAAAACTCTGGCAATAAATGTCCTCTTATTCAGATAAACAGATTTCCAAAACTCTATTTTTGACGCCTATTTTGTAATTTAAAAAAAAAAGAAAAGATATGTCATCAATGAGAAGGCTGAGTAGGGGGCCAAGCTACTGGAGGAAATTATTTTGATCCAATAAATAGACAGATTTAACTACTACTACAACAACAAAGTGTTAGTTCCAAAGTTTTTGGGATTAACCATGGATCCTAAATAAGATTAGCTAGGATTAGTTTCATTTTTATTCTATCCAAAATCATGACCTTTATTACTTTCTTAATCGACATAATAAACTAAATAACATTATATATATATATATATAATGATTATTATTAATTCTTCATTAAAGTTCCTTTGATATGAGTATGACATTCGGGAAATTGGACCAAGAAAAACATACCTCTAAACCCTATGCGATGGGAGGATATGATGTCTATAACCAATGTCTCCACAAAAGGTGAACTTTGAAGCAGGCTTGCAATTCCAGGAGGATCCCATCTTTCCATGCTTGTTTTCATCGTTAGACATTCGCACTTTAACGATGGAGAATGCAGATGTTTCACTGACATTATAGATAGAAGCTAGGTCCATCAAAGCAAAAGGCAGAACACAGTATGGAAAACTGAAAATTAGAATAAATGACATGAATTGTAATATACATCGCCAGAGAACAACTTAACTAACATGTTTACAGAACACTAATTAACATAAATATCAATATATCCTATTTGCAAACAATGAAATAAAAGAGGCATTTTGGGAATCTTGATTTAGAGTTTGACAAATTATCATGACGAATCATTATTTAACACTAAAACCAGTGCTCTACACCTCATCATGAAATTGAAAGCAGGTGTATATAACTTATTAGTTCAACTCACGAAATTGGACCAATACTGTTATGTCCTCAATTTGTATTAAAATCAAGATGCTCAGCAGAAAAATCCCAAATCACAACAACAACAATTAAACCATAATCTCAAATTTTTAGGGGTCGGCTAAGCCCAACTCACAATAGAGAGTATGGTAATTTTCCAATACTCTTGTAAATCAAAGAGTACTAGCTTTTTACCAAAAAAATTAAAAAAAGAAAAAAAAAAGAAGAGTACTAGCAAAGCAATGAGAGACTACCAACTGTAAAAACATACATTCTTGATACATTCATGTCTCTGCAAATGGAAATCGACATTAGCAATCAAGAAAAACATGAAGTGAAACAACGAAAAAACATGATAAAGGGAGTAATCAAGAAAAACTAACCAAGAGAAACCATTTGCCAACAACAAGTTTCTTGACTTTATGCAGACTCTCAAAAAGTTCTCTCACAATGTTCTCATAGGCCTCAAAAAAGATCCTCCTCATCTTCATAGTCAAAGTCAATCGGTATTTCTAAATCGACCTTAACCTCGATCTTTGGAGCAACAATTTCCAATTCCAACAGGTCATCCCACTCCGGCTCTCTGTAATAAGAATCTATCACCAATTTTTTCAAACTCTCGGACACTATATCCAGCCTATAAAAATCAGAACAATCATGCAATTCCAAGCATTCAAGTCTAGGACTACCCATTAGCACTTTATTTATCAAATCGTCGGGCAAGGACGTGCACCCAAAATACAAGCGCTTGAGTGAACTCCAACCTATTAACCCTTTAGGCTTAATTTTGCAGTAACGAAAATCCAATTTAGAAATGAACTCATTGGCGTAGAGATGCTGAGGCAATTTGTATCTACAAGATGATAAACGTAAACTAAGTTGGTCTACCTTGGCAGTTGTGGCGAAACGAACCCAAAGATCGATGCGAGGCTTTAGCTCTGGCTCGTACTCGAATAGGACAGAGAAATTTGTGAGTTTGGGAGCCCAGTGTAGGAGCAGGGTATCATCCACAACAGTGGAGAAAACAGCCGCATTTTCTAAGGAAGTATGTGTGAAATTGAGAGAAGGCACGGAGGTCCAAAGATAGGCCCATCATTTGGATAAAAACGCCTGTTTCGATAGCGTGTTTAGTGGGCAAAGAGGAGAGAATAGTGAGGAGGATCGAGTCAGGTAAGGCGCTGATTCGATCTTCTACGATTGGTGCATGTTTGAGGCGTTTGGTTCCTTGATCATCGCTTGATTCTTCTTTCTTCTTCTTCTTCTTCCCCAGGCGAATAAGGGACACTGTATTCTCTAGAAGTTGAACCATTGCTTCTTTTGGTTCTTACTTCTTGCCTTCTAATTATTAAATATCTTGTAGATATTTGAGTCTTGTAGAGTCTTGTAGATATCTGTGAGTCTTGTAGCTATCTGTCACAGCATAGAATATCTTGTAGATATTAGTTTAGTTTAGTAGTTTTTATATTGTAGTTTGTAAATAGAGTGTTGAGCTACATGCCACTCCTTCATAAAAAAAGAAAAAGAAAAAAAGAGCTACATGCCACTTGTCATGTTTGTATTGGCTGACTTGGGATTGAATATTGTTGGTCAAATTGGTTACTCTGTTTTTGTTATATATAAAGAAACAGAGTCAGATATTTATATATACGGAATCATTTTCTCAAAGCTCCAGAATGTTCATTCTCTCTCTTTGCATGCCTTCACGTCTCTGCATGCTTTCCGCCATTGCTGAACCTTCTTCGAGCTTGCATTTTTTATTTCAACATGGTATCAGAGCTGAACTAGCTTAGAGAATCATTCAAGTCTGGTATTCTCTGATTCTTCCTAGTTCAATTTCATTTTCTTTTTGATTTCTTGGTGCTTCTTTCAAATCAATTACAAATTTTCTTCATTGTGTTTTTGATTGATTCTTGCACTAAGTTCATCATCTTCTAGATCTTGATTTCTTTAGCATATTGCAATCTAGATTCCCCTCTTCATAATTGGAAATTGATTTCTTTCAATCTTAGGGTTTCAATTCCCAATTTGCAGTGAGTTCATCAAGATTGTAAATTGAATCTTGATTTGATCTGACATTACATTGTATCATAGTGTTCATTACTTGTTCCTTGAAGATTTTTCTCTAAAAGGACAATTCTTGATTTTTCGTTTGCTAAATCCTATTTGGGACTCTGAATCTTCAATCAAGTTTCATTTTTTCTTGATAAACATTGCACTAAGTATGACTAAAAGTACTTCCAATGCTACTGCTCCAACTGTTTAGCCTTGGGAAAATTCCTCTAGCCCCTATTTTCTATCCAGTGGTGATAATCCTGGTATTTCATTGGTGGTTCAACCTCTCATTGAGGAGAATTATAGCACCTGGAGTAGGGCAATCCTCATTTCTCTAGATGCCAAGACCAAACTAGGATTCGTAGATGGTTCTATTCCCAAACCTCAATCTGTTGATCATCCCTATTACAGAGCTTGGTGTAAATGTAACAGCATAGTCTTGGCTTGGTTGTTTAGTTCCGTCTCCAAGGATTTACAACCAAGCATAGTCTATTTCAAGACTGCCAGAGATGTGTGGATTGACTTACAGTTCAGATTTGGACAAGGCAATGGCCCTAGGATCTTTGAGTTGAGAAAGGAGATTAGTTCTTTGACTCAAGACAATTTAACCATCAATGCATATTACACCAAATTTAAGGGACTTTGGGATGAATTTTTCCAATTATAGGACATGTACCTGTGGTCATCAAGTGGAGGAGTGTACTATGTCTTTTCTGATGGGGTTGAATGAGACTTATGCAGCTGTCAGAGGACAGATTCTGATTATGGATCCTGTGCCTCCCTTGAGCAAGGTGTTTTCCACGTCCACGTCCACGTTTTGTGTTTTCCCTTCTTTTTTTTTTCTTTTTTTTTTTTTTTGACTGGCGCCTATTGCACTGTTCATGAGACATGAATAGTGCATTAAGGCAAATGAACAGTAATTTTAAAAGTGAACAGTAACTGGAAATTATTTTTTTTATTATTTTTAGCAAAATAAGCAGTATCCAAACGCACCCTAAATATGAGATTTTCACATGCCTTAGTAAAAAAATCCACCTGCATTTTACAAAAATTACTATAAAATATTAAGGGTGTGTGTGTATAAGCTATTGTATAAGCTATGAGGAGTTGTGGTTGCAAAATAAAGTTTTGAGTTTTAATAAAAATGCATAAATGCACTTTTAGTCCCTACATTTTGCATTATTTCCATTTTGGTCCATACATTTTATTTTTACCACTTTTAGTCCCTAAACCAATTAACGCGTGACATTTAAGTCCTTACCGTCAACCAACTAACAGAAAAAGTTGACGTAGCTGACGTGGGCATTAAAATATTATTAAAAAAATTATTTGGCATTTTTTAAATGCCAAAATTTAAAAAAAAAATTAATTACTCAATTTTAATTAAAAAAATGAAAAAACAAACAAAAAAATTTATTTTCTTTCAAACAAAAATTTTACTTTCTTTTAATTAAAATGAATTTTTTTTATTCCAATCTTTTTTTTTTTTCAGAAGAACATGAATATGTTCTTTATGTTCTTCCCTCTATATGATACATATTCTTACCAAATTAATCCTTATTTTCTTATCATTTTCTTTTCCTTTCTTGTACTTTCTTTATAACCAAACACATCAAAACAAAATAAATTAATTAAATGTCTTTCTTGTCTTTTTTTTTTTTTTTTTCTTTTCATTATTTTTTTCAGAAGAACATGTTAATGTTCTTTGTGTTCTTCCCTATAATCAATCTCTAGCAAACAACAAACCCTAAACCCAAATCCTAACCAAACCCCAAACCCATATCCCCAGTAAAGCAAACCTTAGCCTTCAAACCCATAAATTTTCTTGGCAAACGAACACAAAAAAACCCACTGGAGGAAAAAACCCCGAATCACCACCACCGAATCAAAGAACATGAAGATCAAACCCAAGCAAAAGAATAGAAACCCAGCAACCAGCAAAGCACCACCACTGAATCAAATCATCCACTACCACATCAACGAAACCACTCACAAACCAAACCAAACCCAGCAAAGCACCCAACTCATCCACTCCCAAACCAAACCATAATCAAAGAAACTTCCAATACCATAACAAGTTAACAACTTAAAAAACAGAAAAAAATTTCAAAATGCGAAATGTCCAGCAAACACTGAACCCAAATCTCCAGCAAACCCCAAACCCCAAATGTCTAGAAATGTCAACTTCTTTCTCCTCAGCGAATTTGGCTTCCCCAAAGGTTGTCTCCACCGGCTCCTCAAAGCCCATCAAAAACCGTTCATCACTTCATATCTCTGCCGCTTGCACATCAACGGCGGAGAGGCCGACTACTAGGTCCCACACTACCACGATAGCGGTGGCGTGTGGTGGAGAAGAAGGCCAAGCTTGTGAGCTCCGGCCATGGAGCTACGGTGAACAGAGAGAGAGACTTTGAGATTAGAGAGACTTTCCATCCATGGAGGGTGAGGAGAAAGAGAGTTTGAGAATAGAGAGAGAAAAGGGTTTTGTTTGTTAAATGTTCTTCTGAAAAAAAAAAGAAAAAAAAAAAGATTGGAATAAAAAAAAAATTCATTTTAATTAAAAGAAAGTAAAATTTTTATTTGAAAGAAAATAATTTTTTTTGTTTGTTTTTTATTTTTTTAATTAAAATTGAGTAATTAATTAATTTTTTTAAAATTTTGGCATTTAAAAAATGCCAAATAATTTTTTTAATAATATTTTAATGCCCATGTCAGCCACGTCAGCTTTTTCTGTTAATTGGTTGACAATAAGGACTTAAATGTCACGCGTTAATTGGTTTAGGGACTAAAAGTGGTAAAAATAAAATGTAGGGACCAAAATGGAAAAAGTGCAAAATGTAGGGACTAAAAGTGCATTTACGCCTAATAAAAAAGCTCTTTTAAACTCACAAAACTCTTAACCAAATGGACCTTAAATACTATTAATACCAATACATCATCTAGAGTCCTAATAATTAAATTATTTTTTTGCCATTCTAACAAAATTTTAATGTTCATATAGAAGTTATATCTATATAATTCTTCATCTTAAATTCTATCTTCCTCTCTCTACAATCCTACAAACATTTTATAATTCTAAGAAATTGTTGCCACGCCGAATGGGTCTTGGCAACATTTTTTACTCCATAAAAATGGGGGAAAAACATGCAATATCATGTTTGGTTTTGTATAATCCTTTCATAAATAATTTTAAAAAATAAAATATTTAGAAATCTCAATAAAACAAATGATGAACTAAATAAATGAAAAAAATAACTGAAAACTTGTGGCATAAATTGACATCCACATATAAAAATATAAGAGTAGCATTCAGACTTGAAGTATGTTAGGACATATGTGTTTCACTTGTTAGGAACATATATCATGATTTTATGTAATTGGCTAATCCTTTGACAAAACGCACTTTACTTGTATTTGGGTAGATCTAGGATATGTTTAATACTTCAAGAAACCATGTTTCAAGATCAAGTGTTGAATCCTTCAAGTCTGTCCAAGAAAACAAGATGAAAATGCAAAGTTATTAAAGCTCGACAGCTAGCATGTGTCGAGGTTTAATAAGCTATTTTAGCCCCATGGCTCAACAGCTAGCTCGACAGATTCTCGACAGATTCTCGACAGCTTCTATCTGTCGAGGTTTATGAAAACAGAATTTCTGATCTGTTTTTCTTGAGATCCGTGGATGTGTCTTTGGGCCTTCTTTTCTCCTAACCCTAGACATATAAAAGGATTGTTTTAAGGGCCATTAAACAGTTCACAAGTTGCACAAGCATTGAGCAAACTCTGTTCAAGCAATTTGTAACCGGAGACGAAGTTCTTGCCCTAATTCATTTCTTTCTCTTGAAAAAGTTGTTGTGTATGTGCACCGTAGGGTTTTGTAACCAAGCATCTTCTTGATCTTCATCGCGTGGATGAACTGAAGAACTTTGCAGCCAATAACCTTCTTAGTTGGTGATTGAAGTCGCGTACTGGGATCCGCGCATTGGTTAGTCACGTACTTGGGAGCCGTGCATCAAAAGGGGGAACTGTCACTACAGAATAAGTTCAATTGGGTATTGGGGTAAGGGTTCAACTATAGGTTAGTAAGGTACTTGGGATTCCTTTACTTGTAACCACTTGTTGTGATAATAGTGGAGTTTCGGGAGTGGTGACCTGAAAATCACCCGGTGGGGTTTTTGCCGTTAGGTTTTCTCCATTCGTAAACAAATCACCGTGTTATTTATTTTCCGCTGCGTATTTAGTTGTTTAGTGATTTGTTTGTGCTACCACACGCTTTGCATGTTAATTTGATTAATTAATAAACTTGGTTAATTAATTAATTAATTTATCACAAGGGGTCAATACATTTGTGGCCAATCAAAGTACTCCACTCTCTTGAAGCTTCAATGGAATAGATATAATTATATAATAGCATCATAATAGCATCTGTGTGGACTTTGCACTCAAGATAACAAGTTGAAGGGTAAGTTTCAAGATCATGAAACTTCATAGCTTGGGCTTCAAAGCTTCAGGATAATCTCTGTAACATAAAAATAATTTTAATTAAAGTGAATATTATAACATGATTAGATTGAGGTAGAACATATAAGTTGTTTATCAAAATAAGATGTAGAACATATAGCCGATAGAAAGTGAAAGAAGCCACCAAAACTGGTGGAACTAATGCATTTTTCGAAAGAATATAAGTAGGATTTTTTCAAGTGAAACGGTAGAAATTTTATTTGTGTGGAATTATAAAACTGGAGGAATTAATTTTATTTTGTTTGGTGATTTGTTTGTGCTACCACGCGCTTTGCATGTTAATTTGATTAATTAATAAACTTGGTTAATTAATTAATTAATTTATCACAAGGGTTTAATACGTTTGTGGCCTATCAAGTGGTATCAGAGCAAGCACACTCTGATTAGGTTTAATCTTTGCTGTGTTAATCCATTGACCCCTGTTTGTCATGGATAGAGGACAATAATTAATTATACCTCATTTATTTGATGGCATTAACTATGCATACTGGAAAGTACGCATGAGAGCTTTCTTGCAGTCTTTAGATGAAAAGGTGTGGCAAGTTGTCGAGATTGGCTGGACTAAGCCAAAAGAAGTGCCGGCCGATTGGGATGAAGCCAAGATCAAGGCGGCAAACTTCAACAGCAGAGCATTGAATGCCTTATTCAGTGCGGTCACCAATGAGGAGTTCAAGAAGATATCCTCTACTGAAACTGCTAAGGAGGCATATACCATCCTCCAGACAACCTATGAGGGTACAAAGGCTGTCAAGGATCCAAAACTTCAGAGGCTCACTACAAGCTTTGAAGAGATTAAGATGGAGAAGGATGAGTCATTGATGAGTTCTATGCCAAACTCAAGGACATAGTGAACTCAGCTTTCAATCTTGGGGAAACCATTCCTAAACCTAAGATTGTGAGAAAAGTGCTCAGATCTCTGCCTGAGAGATTCCATGCCAAGATTACGACGATCGAGGAATAAAAGGATATTGACAAGATTCCTTTGACAGAGCTGGTTGGTAATCTGCAGACTTACGAGCTAGGATTGACTAGGATTGGTAAGTCGGGCAAGAGTAAGAGTATGGCACTAAAAGCCAAAAGCAGTGACACCGATGAGTCTTCCGATGATGAAGATTCTAAAATGAAGTCCTACATCACTAGGTAGTTCAAGAAGTTTATGAAAAATGCCAATGGAAAGGGCTTCGACAAGGATCGTAGGCAATCTAGTTCTTCTCAGTTCAAAAGTCAAGATAAAGGAAAGAAGGATGTTAGGGATGGCAGTCAATACACTGTTCCTGCAGGACCAAAGTGCTTTAGGTGTCAAGGCTTCGGTCACATGAAATATGAGTGTCCCACATATCTCAAGAGCATTGGGAAGAACAAGGCACTTGCTGCTACGTTGAGCGACACCGAGCTTGAGGATGATTCTGACAATGAGGATGACGGAATCTTGAATGGCTTCACTGCCACTGTTAATCCTACTGATGGGATTGTTGAAGATGTGGATGAAGAAGAGGAATTGGTGGAATCTAAATTTGAGAAGATGGATGATCAAGATGATATCCATACAGCCTATGAAAAATTGTACAAAGTTTTTGAAAAACATGAGAAACTTTATAGGCTGGCCACCAAGAAGCTCAGTGATATGGAACTTGATCGTGAAGAGCTGTCCATAAAGTTTGATGAGGCTAATCAAACTATTAGAGCACTGAGGTTCGAGAACAACTTCTTAGCTATGAAGACCAAGAAACTTGAAGCGGAACTGTTTCAAGTCAGAGCTCAATTGGAGAGGACTTCAAGTGCAATGCTTGATGAAATGCTCAATCTTCAGAAATCTACTTCTGATCGAACAGGTTTAGGGTATGGTTTCTCTTCCTCTAATACTGCTTCGACTAGTACTACTGTTTTTGTTCCTTTTAGCAATAATGTTGAAATTAAGAACAATAATGTTAAAACTGAATTAGCTAGTGAGAACTTAGACAAGGGTAAATCTATCTTAGAGCACCCCCTAAGCTTGAAAAGAAAGATGTAAAAAACCCTAGGGCTAAAAAGGCTAACTCTCAAAAGCCTAAACAGAGGAAGCAGCATCTCTGTCATCATTGTGGAGTTGCCGGTCATACTCGACCAAATTGCTATAAGTGGCTAGCCACTCAACAGAGCAACGGCATGATAGCATCTGGAAACCAGAATCAGCTTCAATCCTCTCTTGCTCCTCTTGGAGATCTTTTCAAAGCCCTCATGTTCCTTTCGAATTTGAACGGTTTCAATTATTCCCCTTCACCGCCAGTTTAAGGGTTTAATCAAAGGAAAAGCTCTTCTAGGGTGTGGAAGGAAAAGGGCTCCAAGTGATTCTATCACTTTTCTCTTTCTCTCTTCTTGTTTGTGTGTGCATTACTTGTGTGTTTTGCTTTCAAGTTTTGAGTCAGTCTAGTTTTTATGCTTTACTTTGTTTAGCATGTTTTTTTTTTGTTTTCAGTTTTGTTTATTTTGTTTTTCATATAAAAATAAATAAATCAAATTGAAAAATCAAAAAAATACAAAAACAGTGTGTTTTGTGTACATTAGTACTTATGTACCTTGGATGGCCATTGAAACAAAATTTTTCTAAACTTTGTATCTCTTGTAACTTAGATGAGCATCTCTATGCACAACTAAGCAAATGAGCTTTGTGACTCTTGTTTATGATGAGTAAGATTAAGTTATCTCTTGTACTTAACACTCGTATCACTCTTTTTGACGGGTAGGACTAGAAAATCCTAAGAGAAAGGCATTAATAACCATCTCACCAATGTTGCCCGCCAATCATAATATGACACCTATATGCTTCGGCATAGCAAAAGTGCAGTGTCAATGACATTTGTGTGCTTCGGCATAGCAAAATTGGAATGTCAAATGCTTAACATAATTGTGTATTTCTTTTTTATCTCTTATATGCCCATGCATGATTTGCTTAAAAGAAAAATATGCAAAGAAAATAAAAAGCAAAAAATCAAAAATGCTTTAAAAATGATTGCAAGCGTGTATTCTAGGAGATGTGGAAGTTATAGGATGTACCTCGAAGGTGATAGTCCCCATCAAGCAGTTATGATTGTGTGTGAGTTAAAGTGATTTTCTCATATCTCAAATCGTCATAACATGTATACACTTATGCAATCTTGTGATGTTTTTCACACACAATATTCTTTGCTATTCTTGATACATGTGCAAGTACAATGTGATTTGGCCATCACAAGGTTTTACATATGTTAATGTATGCTCACTAAACTGTCTTGACTTGTTTTTGAAAAATAAAATCAATTAGACTTGTTGTGTGTGTGTGTGTGTGTGTTTTTGGGATCCATGTGCTTAATATTGCTGATTGAGAGATTATTTTGAGAGGTTTATATGGTGTTTGGATCATTGGTTGAGTTGTATGTTGGATTGCATTCATGTCTATGTTTTTCACTTCTCGAAAAACTGTTTTTAAAAGCTAGCTCGACACCTCCTCGATACCTTGCCATCTGTCGAGCTTCTTAAGCTTTTTCTTATCGCAATCTTGCCAGCTTCTCGACACCTGGTGGATCGATCGAGAATATTCCTGCCTCCTCGATAGCCTCTCGACACCTGGTGGATCGATCGAGCTTCTATTCTGGTATCTGATGGTTTGTTCCTCGACATCTCCTCGATACCTGTATCTGTCGAATACCATTTTCTCGACACCTTCCTCGACAAATGTCTCGACACCTCTCGACACCTCTATCTGTCGAGAATTACTAAGGATCTATATATTTTTTCTTCGCGATCCGATTCTCATTTCTTCGATCTCTCTTGACCTGTCCGCACCTGTTCATCTCCCAAACACTATCTCTCTCTCTCTCCAAACCTCTTCCTCAAGGTTTCTTCAAGCTTTCTCAAGATTTTTTTCACTTGGTAAGCTTCTAATCTCCTTCATTTTCATGCATTTCATGTTTTGAAACCTAGGTTTTGGGGTTTTTTTGAAAAATTTTGGGGTTTTTCAAAATTGATGAGTTATTGTTGAAATTTTGAGATGGGTTTTCACTTAAATGAGTTTAAAATCTCATGCATTGCATCACATTAACATTATAATAGTATTATCATGCATTTTAGATGTGTGCAATTGATTGTGTGTTGGTAGGATTGGATTGGGCTGAGCCCATGATGCAATTATTTATGCATGTCACATGTTCATGCATTTCTCATGCATATGTATTCAATTTTTAATATACTTGTTATATTTGAATTGTTTTGGAGCTTTTCTGATTGTCTCCTTCTTTCTCTTCCTCTCTTTCTGTTTACGTTAGTCGTGTCTATGGCACCTAAGCGTAAGTCAGCTCCGTCCCAGAACCCTTTGCATTCTAGGGCATCGTCTTCTTCTGATCCTACTCCGTCTCATATTCGGTTCCGTGATGAGGATGCCTGAAAGGACTTCTTGGAGAACTTTTCTCGACGAGGTATTCATTCGAAACGCCGAGTCATTTTGGCGAACTTCGCCGACATTGACCTTCCCACTGTCATTCACAGTCGGGGATGGGAGTCACTATGTGACGTCCGGGTCACTTGTCCTCTCGTGCTTATCCTGGAGTTTTACTCCAACATGCACAAGATTGATCGTTCAGTACCTTTTTTCTTCACTCGCGTTCAAGGTACGCGCATCACTGTCACACCACAGCTTGTTACGGATGTGCTTCATGTTCCGAGGGTAAAGCATCCTGACTACTCCAGTTATGAGCGTTTGAGGACTGTGTCCAAAGACGAGATGATTTTCGCTTTCTGTGAACGTCCCGCAAATTGGGATGATCGTCAGTTCACACCATGTAAGGCCTTTGCTAAAGGTCCTAGATTCATGAACATGGTGATGACTTTTGTTTTGCACCCACTCTCTCACTATAACTCTATCACAGAGCCTCGTGCTCGATTTTTGCTTTCCTTGTTAGAGCACCTCACTATAGATTTTCCTTCACATTTCATTCTTTCTATCTTAGATGTGTATAGGGATACGGCTACCCGTGATAAGCTCATTTTCCCTTCGGTTATCACGCGGATTCTATGCCATTTTTCTATTCCTTTTCCCTCTTCCGACCATTTTTCTGTCATGTGTGCCATAGACTACGCTATCATTAAATGTAGCGAGGTGCAGTTTCGGTCTCGGCAGTCGGATTTAGCAGCTTCTCCCTCCCGTTCCCCTCCATCCCGTTCTGCTCCATCCACATCTGCTCCCTCCTCTTCTTCGGGCGATGTGACTCTAGGAGACATCATAGCGCAGCTGCAGTGCATGGATGCTTGCCTTGATACACTTTCTATGGAAATGTATCAGGTGAACGTTCGTGTCAGTCGTATTGCACGACGACAGGCGACCATGGGTGGTTTTGCTCCAGAGGCTTCTCCTCCACCACCTCTAGTGGATTCTGATTCTGATGATGGTGATGACGATAATGCTTCTGATGATGATGATGGAGATGTTAGCTCTACCGATGAGATGTCTACTTGACACTCTTACCCTTTGTCACTCGTGACAAAAAAGGGAAGTAGTTTTGGATATGAGAGTAGTCATACTTAGGGGGAGAGTTAGTATAGGACATTTTTGTTAGAGGGAGTGTTGTTGAGTGCTGAGGGATGTAGTGAGGATATTTTGTATCTTTTTCTTTTCTTTCTTTCATAGATACATGTATTCTTGTACATTAGGTCTTGTGACCACATTTATGACATACATTGTACTTATTTCTCTCTATATGTTGATGTATGTTGTTTCTTTCACCTACCTCTTACATGTGTTGTTTCTTTTCTCTCTTTATACACATGCTTCTTATATCTTGTATATAATATATTATTTCTGTTTCACACTAAAATGCCTTGATGAGTTTTGTTTAAAGTGTTTCAGAAATACAGGTTGTCAAAGTCTACTTGCCATAAACTCTCTTCTTGCAAAGTTTTTCAAGAGTTTATGTTAAGATAGATTTTATTGTATTCAACAAGTGAATATGAGTTGAGTGATTTATAACTTCTCTCATATGTTCATTTGTTTGTTGTGGTTTTGTCACGGATTGCCAAAACGGGATATTGTTAGGACATATGTGTTTCATTTGTTAGGAACATATGTCATGATTTTATGTAATTGGCTAATCCTTTGACAAAATGCACTTTACTTGCATTTGGGTAAATCTAGGATGTGTTTAATACTTCAAGAAACCATGTTTCAAGATCAAGTGTTGAAACCTTCAAGTCTGTTCAAGAAAACAAGCTGAAAGTGCAGAGTTATTAAAGCTCGACAGCTAGCATGTGTCGAGGTTTAATAAGCTGTTTCAGCCCCGTGGCTCGACAGCTAGCTCGACACATTCTCGACAGCTTCTATCTGTCGAGGTTTTTGAAAACAAAATTTCTGATCTGTTTTTCTTGAGATCCGTGGATGTGTCTTTGGGCCTTCTTTTCTCCTAACCCTAGACATATAAAAGGATTGTTTTAAGGGCCGTCAAACAGTTCACAAGTTGCACAAGCATTGAGCAAACTCTGTTCAAGCAATTTGTAACTGGAGACGAAGTTCTTGCCCTAGGTCATCTCTTTCTCTTGAAGAAGTTGTTGTGTATGTGCACCGTAGGTTTTTATAACCAAGCATCTTCTTGATCTTCATCATGTGGATGAACTGAAGAACTTTGCAGCCAACAACCTTCTTAGTTGGTGATTGAAGTCGCGTACTGGGATCCGCACATTGGTTAGTCACGTACTTGGGAGCCGTGCATCAAAATGAGGAATTGTCACTACAGAACAAGTCCAATTGGGTATTAGGGTAAGGGTTCAACTGTAGGTTGGTAATGTACTTGGGATTCCTTTACTTGTAACCGCTTGTTGTGATAATAATGGAGTTTCAAGAGTGGTGACCTGAAAATCACCCGGTAGGATTTTTGCCTTTAGGTTTTCTCCATTCGTAAACAAATCACCGTGTCATTTATTTTCCGCTGCGTATTTAGTTGTTTGGTGATTTGTTTGTGCTACCACGCACTTTGCATGTTAATTTGATTAATTAATAAACTTGGTTAATTAATTAATTAATTTATCACAAGGGTTTCAATACATTTGTGGCTTATCAAAGTACTCCACTCTTTTGAAGCTTCAATGGAATAGATATAATTATATAATAGCATCATAATAGCATCTGTGTGGACTTTGCACTCAAGATAACAAGTTGAAGGGTAAGTTTCAAGATCATGAAACTTCATAGCTTGGGCTTCAAAGCTTCAGGATAATCTCTGTAACATAAAAATAATTTTAATTAAAGTGAATATTATAACATGATTAGATTGAGGTAGAACATATAAGTTGTTTATCAAAATAAGATGTAGAACATATAGCCGATAGAAAGTGAAAGAAGCCACCAAAACTGGTGGAACTAATGCGTTTTCCGAAAGAATATAAGTAGGATTCTTTCAAGTGAAACGGTAGAAATTTTATTTGTGTGGAATTATAAAACTGGAGGAATTAATTGTTCAACAAATGTAGAAGTCTCCTTTATCCAAATTACATTAGTATCAATTTCTTTTGCTTATTTGGCTAACTCTAATGCTGCAAATATTTAGCAAATATATACGGAAACAATAATCATGGTTTTAGTTGAAATAGAATTTCATATTTTTTAAAACTTAGACAAGTGTATCTATTGAAGATTTTAAAAGTAGATAAATTAATACTTAAAATTGTAGATAAAAATTGTGTATTAAAAAATTGTAGATAATTCATAAAGTGAAGAGGAAAAATAAGAAAGAAAGAGAAGTTGATAACTTGATATCCACAATTAGGCCCGTTTGGTATATATGTTTAAAAACTGAAAATTGTTGTTTGAAAACATTTGTGGAAATACGTGTGGGTGAAAAAGTGTGTGAAAATACGTGTAATGTTGTTTAAAAATTGAAAATGGGGTTCTGTGTCTATCTAAAGAAATTATAAAGTTGTAGAGGAATAGTTGATAAGAACAATTAAGTTTTGTTTCTATCTAAAAAGTTTCGCAATTTTTTGTAGCCAAAACACTAAAAGTAGTTGATAAGAAAAAAATACAATTGAAAACTCAAATTAATGTGAAACACTAATGCTTATTTAGACCTCCAATTTTAAATTACGGCTTAATTACTTTTACTTTAACTTATCTAAGTGCGGAACAAAAGTAAATGAAGCGCAATCACCGAAACGACTCTCTAAGCCACAAGCAAGCAAGCAACAATAAATATAAAGCTTAAAGAGTAAAGGAAGAGAGATGTAAACACAAGATAACACCAAGACGTGTTATCGAAGAGGAAACCGAAGAACTCGACGAAAAACCCCTCCGCGACCCTCCAAATTGAAATCGATCCATTAGTGAATAAGTTGGAGTACATGAATAACAAAAAACCCTCCAAGCCTAGTCTACCCATTGTACTTGAGCCCTCCAAGCTCCTGCTACCAACGGACTTCTCGAAGTCTTGTCTTCATTAGCTTTCCGGATCCCGCAGTACCACCCGATTGCATCCACTAAGCCTCACCAGCTTCTTTTGGCAAATCTCCAAAACTTCCCAAGCTCTAAAACACTCTCTATACTCTGAATAGGTGTAGGTTATGTTTGGGTACAAATCTCCTCTCAAGGTATAACAATGGAAGAGGGAAGGAGAAGAGATTATAATGATTTCTTACTAAAGGATGAGTAGCTCTCTCTTTAAAATGGTGGGTGTGTTGTGTTGTAAAAACCTATCTAGGGTTTTCTCTCTGAATAGCCTCATTTACTTTTGTGAGTAATGAGGGTATATATAGTATGGGTGAAAGGTAAGAAAGTCACACTTAAAATCCTTCAAGCAGAGAATTTCACGAGTACCTCGCGAGATGGCCTTTCTCACGAAGCACTCGCGAAATACAGCCTGGCACTTGACTCTTCAGCTTCCAGCATGTGCTTCTCACGTGGCCTTTTTGTAGGAACCTTTACTCGCAAGCTTCTTGCGAGTTAGTCGCAAAACTGCACTGATCTTTATTTCATGCTTGATTCTTCACCAACTTAATACTAAACCCAATACAATAAAATCCCACAAAATACAATGAAATAAATTAATGTAATTACAACACTTTTTGTCATGGAATAAAGCCAATATAAAATATAGTTGTAAATCACAACTTTACAATCTCCCTCTTTGGCTATTCCGTGATAAAAACACCCTATAACAGACTCTAGACTTAAACGTGAGTTTGGGAACAATAGCAAAACTCACTCACACCTAAATCTAAAACCTATGATGAACTTGGAACATAATACATGTATCCTGAAACACTTGCACAAAACGCATTAGACCCTCACGGTAAAGCAAGTAATAAAAGGACAAGTATAATGTAACAAGTAAAAAGTGATTAAGTAAACAAGATGTGAAACATATGAGCAACTCGATCAAACACTAAATAGTCATATGAAAATGATCACAATGATCACATAACAAAGCAAATGATCATCCGTATATGCAATCAACAAAGCACAATAGCATAAGGATGTATGCATGTCCAACACATAAACATAATGTGATGAGAACAACAAAGCATAGATACTAAACATAACTCAAAGCATCATATAGAAAAACAAGAAAACAAACAAAGAGTAAAACAAACAAAACAAGGTTTTCTTGAAAAGAAATGTCTTCTCCCCCTTGGTAAATGCATCTCCCTTATGGAATTTCTCCCCCTACGAATGTGTACGAGATAGAATTTCTCCCCTTGAGAATATCCATATAAGTCATATAGAAATGACGATACACTCCGGTATACTCTCTAGTATACTATCCCCCTTTTTGTCACGAATAGACAAATGAATTAAGAGGAAGGAGGGAAAAAAAAGAAGATATGAACAAGGGTAAAATACATGAGGTGTACAAGATGAATGAGAAAATGAAGCTCAAGCAAAAGACAAAAACACCTTAAAAACAAAATGCTACAAAGCATAAAGTAAACATGACATGCTAGGATGAGGAAACAAGAGATATACCAAGGCATGACAAGGGTAGCAAAGGTGTGTGCAAGAGGTGGCTATGTGCAATGCATGAACTAAGCATGAGAAATGCATATATGGGGCAAGGTGTGTAAAATACACAACCAATGATCAAAACATGTTCCTAATGAGGAAACATGAAAAACTCCCAAGTTTGGTACTCATCGAAGTCCAAAAGAGTGAAAAAATACCATAGAGGCATTTTATCAAACACCTAGCATGCACACACTATACATATATGATGAATATGTGAAAATCTACCCTTAATACATGTTATTTTCGCCACAAAGGGCCAACATTCAAATCAAATCATCAAAAGAAACGAATCCTAATAAAAAAGATTGACAAAAATTAAACTTTCCAAACCCCATTTGAGAGTATCCCAACTATGAATATAAAACCCTTAAGAACATAATCTAAGGATCAAAATCAATTAAAAGTGTTAAAGATTACCTTAGAGATGTTTATGGAGTGTAAAGCAATTGAAATTAGTTGGGTTTTAATGTAGAAGCTTTGAAAAAGAGGGTTTGGAGAGGATGAAGTCATAATAGAGTCATATGATGAGTTTTGGACCAAAAACTCACGAAATACCCATAAAATAGCTGATCTGGGAATTTCATGAGATAGCTGAAAATTTCGCGAGATAGCCTACTTGCAAGTTATTGGCGAGCTACTTGCGAAACTCACTGCCTGATGACCAAAAATGCATTTTTCAGCTTTGCGACTTGCACCCAAGTTGCGAACGACTTGCGAAAGACTCTGACCCCTATTTTTCAACACAAAAACAAGCTTGAAACATTGAAAAACAAAGTAGGTACAAAACCTAGAAACAGAGAGTGATGAAAAACACTTCCAAATACAAATAAAATGATCAAAAAAATTTTTGGTTTGATCCATATATGGTTAAGCACACACACATCACATTTGAACATGTACAATCACACAAATGAAATAGACATTTATTGAACATTAGACTTGTGTGTTGTGTGTGTGAAGCAAGTATGATCTAGTCCATAGTCTAGTATGAAAGTTCAATGATCAATTCAATCAAGTTATACACAACTAGCACGAAGTCAAGTAACCTATCTCACTAGTAGAAATAAACATATATGATCCCCCACCAAAGTGTTTACATTGATTGAAAACTTTTCATTTGGCTTTCATTTTTCATACTTTTTGATCAATACAACTCAATTTTTGAGCAATGATGCCATGAAATTTTTTATATTTCTTTGAGGAATAAGCCTTTGGCTTTGACATCATACATTTTTAATACATTTTGCTCCACATTTTCCTAGTCAAACTAGTTTTCGAAACAAGGCTTTTTCAGCTCTTTCTCTTTTTAGAGATTGACAATTGTAGAGCTTTTGACATAAAAATAAATGTGAGGAGATGTATAGGAACAAGTCTACGCATGTATCAAGATCAAACAAGACTATTGACTAATCATTCATGACAAACTTGAAGATCTATTTACAACAATCAAACATGGATTCCTAGATTTCACTCACACTTAAAAAATGTGCATACATAACAAGCTAAGCTCGTAAATGCACTACGCCATTAGTACAGAGGTACTAGGCCAAACTCAACATGTGATATACACAACACAAGCGGTCAAACTTTTTGAGATTTTTTTACTTTTTATGGGTTTTTGAATTTTTTAACACACTAAAAATCAAAGCAATAAAGTAAGATAAAAAAAAACAATACATATAAAGAGATGTATGATACACAAATCATAATAATGAAGCATCTAATGCATGTAGAGTCCTACAAAGATCAAAAGAATTAGATCAATGATCAAAAGAGCATAAGCTCAACCACAGGAACCATTCTTCATCCAAACAGAACGATTGTTTGGAATGAGTGTCTCATTAGAAGTGAGACGAGGGTTGGAAGAATGAGAACCAGAGATGCACGTAAACAAGGAGGTAAGAGTATTAACCACATGCTTCAACAACTTACCACTTTCAATCAAATCCGTTTTAGCTTGCAAAGCACAACTTCCATTCCAAGAAGCTCAAGTTTCTCTTTTCTTTTGATTCTTTTTAAGAGCTTGAAGCTTAGAGTAATGAGGTCTTAGATGACCAAAAATACCACAATGGTGACAAAGAATGTGTTTAGGTCCACTAGGCTTTTGAATGTGTTTAGATCCACTAGGCTTTTTGGGAGGAATCTAGCAACATGGTTTTATTCTCTCTTCAACATAGAACATTGAGGTCTTATGTGACCGATCACACCACAATGGTGGCAAGTAAGAACAAACTTACATCTATTCAAATCCTTAGGATGAAACCTAAATGAAGGCTTAGGCTTAAAAGCTTTTCTCTCCATTTTTTGGTTTCTTTTGTGTAAAGGAATGTACACTGATTTGTCTTTAGAGGTAGAACTCACAATAGGCACAAAATCGGGCAATACAACATGATTGCAACAAAGATTTTCTTCCTTTTTAGCAATAGGTTTAGCAATCAAACATTTGGCATGCATCTTAGGAGATTCATTTTCACATTTAAGATCATCAACAAGTTTGTTAGACAAAACAAGTTTAGCATCCAAGTCCATATTCAACATTCAAACTCTTTCATCTTTTCAAAAGAATTTTCAGCAAGTTTCTTATACTTCTCAACCAATTTGTTGGATTCATTGAGCTTAGCAATCAAATCATCCTTTTCACAAATGAACTTGCTCAAATTCTTATGAAACTTCTTAGCCTTTTTTCTTCAAGAGTTTGACATTTGGAATTTTAACAACACCCAAAGATTCATGTAATATGTCATCACAAGTATGAGGATAAACACTCATAAAGGCATTTTCACAAACACATGACATATTACAATCAACATCATCCAAAACATCCATAGAAATATACAAAACACTATCCACGGCAATAAACACAAAGGGTCAAGGATCACACTTAGGTAATGAAACCAAAACAAGTGTACTCACTCTAATACCAATTGAAAGCTCAAATTAGTGTGAAACACTAATGCTTGTTTAGACCCCCAATTTTAAATTACGGCTTAATTGCTTTTAGGCGAAAATGCACTTTTCGCCTCTACATTTTGGGTCAATTCCCATTTTGGTCTCAAAATTGATTTCGTTGCAAATGTCATCCCTAAAAATTGAAAATCGTTTTTAAAATCGTCCTTGTTGTCAACCAACCAACGGAATAATCTTACGTGTTTGACAGATCTCCACGTGTCAAGCCCACTTATTAAAATAATAATATATATTCCTACGTGTCAAGCCCACCCACCTTAAAACGCACATGCCACTCACGTGAGGGACACCTCACCTGTCCACCTCAGCTTCCCGCCTCCCAAACCTCTCACGTGACCCCACTCTCCAAATACCTCAGTCACCACACACAAAATCCCTAAATTTCACAGAAAACCCTTTTATCCTCATGTTGTCTTCCTCAACCCGATCCCTAAAATCTCTGAATCAAACCTAGTATGACACGAACAGACACCCCTAAAACAATGAAATCCTTAGAAAAATCAATTTCTCTGCACACTGAGACCTGAAGAAAATGAGGGAGAACGTCGTGGGTTGAAGCTTCAATCCAAAATCTGTAACAGTTTCAAGATTGTAGCAATGGGTTGAAGCTCGAAAAGGTAGCTCTGTCCACTTTCTCTCTTTCTCTCTTTGTGTATCTTTTGCACACTATATATGTCTCTTTCTAACTTTTTTCACACACTCAATATGCGTAGAGACCACTATTTAAATGGTTGTTTATGCCTTTATCACTATTTAAATGGTTGTTTATGCCTTTGGTGGGTGATTTGTTTTTGGCCTTTAAGGGAGCAAGGTGGTCCATGTGTTCCCTCTGTTTGCATTAAGATGTAGTTTTATTAGTAGTGGATTAATTAAATAATGTTAACTATTTGGTTTGTTGACTATATATCTCATGCATGCAGAATGTACAAGCTCTTTACTTTGTATGTGCATCATGGTGGGTATTTTGATGTAAATCCTCAGAAGTATGTGGGGGGTGAGATGGGGGTAGTAGATGATTGTGATCCTGACAAGTGGTCTAAGGTAGAAATTGAGTCCATCTGTAGAGAGTTTGGGTATACACATGTGAGTAGGCTGTGGTACAGAAGGCCTGGGGAAAATGAGGAGGATGGGGTGTTCTAACTGATTAAGGATGATCATGATGCAGTGGCAATGACTAAGTTGGTGAGGGGTCATGGAGAGATTCATGTCTATGTAGAGCACCCAGTTTATGAACCTATACTTATTAATGGTGGTAATAGTGTGCCTGTAGATATTGTTGTAGAGCCTGATCATGATGACCCTTATTTTGTTAGTGATTCTGAGAATTGTAGCTCTAGTGAGCCTGAACGTTCTTTTGATGGTTATTATAATGGACAGGGTTATTATGACAGTAGTGGTGATAATTTTGAGGATGATGATGACTGAGATGATGGTAATGATCACTGGGGTGATGGTGATGCTCACTGGGATTATGGTAATGATAACTGGGGTGATGGTGATGCTCATTGGGATGGTGGCAGTGCTAGTGGTAGGGATGGTGGCAGGGCTGGTGATGAGTTTGGCAGTGGTGGTGCAAGAGATGCAGGTGATAGGAATGATGATAGTGATGATGAAGTGGAAATACTTAGGTGCAAACTTTTTCTCCTGAACATCTTGATTTTAGTCCAAGTTGTAAACAATCAATGGTTGAAGGACCTGATATTATTGGTCCAATTTCAAGGGTTGAGCTTTTGTGTTAGAGACACCTAATTTTAGTTTCATGATAAGATGTAGGCACTTGTTTTGGACTTTTAGTGTCAAATAAGGCCTTCTTTTATTTCATTGTCTGCATATATTGACACATGTTAGCTAAATTGTTCACTGGCAATGTATTTTACAATTGGTCATGAACTTTGTTCTTGTCATTCGCTTTACCTTAATTTTACCTTAATGTGTTTTGCATCTTGTTTTGATGGATCTAGGTTGTATCTATAATGTCAATGAAACATCTGCCTTCTCCATTGTCAAAGTGCCAATGTTTAACAATGAAAACAAGCATGGAAAAAGAGAACCTTCCTGGCATTGCCCGCCTACTTCAATGTTCGCCTTATGTGGAGACATTGAATATAGACATCACATCCTCCTACTATATAGGGTCAGAAGTATGTATTTCTTGTTCCAATTTCCTGTATTTCATATCAAACGAACTTTCATGAAGGCTTAATTTTAATCACTAATTTTTATTTTTTATTTTGTTATTTTTTTAGCTCAATATGTCTAACTATTTATGGGGTCAAAATGATCCCTGAGTTCTTGACGTAAAGAGTAAATGTTGATTGTCGACCTTTTTAATCTTTGAAGTGGTTGTTTTGTGTACTATTTACTCAAAACATTCTCATTGACAATACATCTTTCTTCTTACAACAAAGAAATTAGTAATAGATTTTTGGAAATCAATTTGTTTAAGTAGGAGGTCATTCATAGCCAAAGTTATTATCCAGAATTTTTGGCATATGCAACTAGTAGACTTTTAATTTAATTTAATTTTATGTGTCAATGACAATTCTATTGAGCCTTATTTAGTTTTATTTGAGTTTAGTGATTTACTAGGAATAGGTATTGGCTAGTTCCTTTCTATTCAAGAAGAATTAGTTTTATTTTATTTATCAGAAGTTGTGAAGCTTTGTTTGAAGTTTGTGTGATATAAGGGTCTGTTTGGATACTGCTTATTGCTGAAAACTGAAAGTTGAAAACTGAAAACGTTGTAGCAAAATAATTTTTAAATGCGTGAATAGTTCCGTGAGATCCAGTTTTAAAGTTGATTTTGACAAATTCCGTACTTGTGGGTCCCGTGAACAGTGCCCGGGACCCATAGAAATGAAACGCAGATGCAAAAGTAAAGGCCTAAAACGCAATCCAAACATACACTAAGAGGCATGATGCTTAAAAGTTTATTCTTTATCGTTAAATTTTCCGCAACTTGAAATCTGGCAAACACATTGATTTATCAGCCTTTAAACCCTAATATCCAAAACTTTAAAATCCTATGTCACCTATCCATCAAATAGCCCTAGATACCCCATAAAAAAGCAAAATACTGTTCACAATGTCTCAACCTTAGAACGACAACCCAACCCAAGTTTTAATTTTCCCCTTTGTTGCATCCCTAAATCCTTCACTTCTTTTTCTCATAAGAAACCCTATAATCCTTATTATCTACTATTTTCCAACATTTTTCTTACCAAATCCTAAACCTAATTTCTCAAAATCCAAGTTTTCCAGAGCTTACTCAGAAATTCCAAATCTAATTTGGCTTTGTTCCTTGTCCTACGTCAACTCTATTATAACATGACAAAATATCATAATTTAAAATTGAACTTTCATGTTGTACTTTTATTTTGCAGTTTCTAGATAGACGCTGCCGCCGTTCTTACTGTGAGGAAGTGAAACATTGGAAATCAGGAGAGATCTATTTCAAGTCTTTGCTAGTATGCCTCAAGATTGTTAAGATTTTTGGCTTTGGAGAAAGGTTGTTCCACACAAAGCCAAAGGAAGCATTCATTTTAGTGGTACAATTTCTACTTAAGAATGCAAAGGTGCTAGAGAAGTTGGTTATCACTACACTGGATATGCAAAATGAAAGGCGTATTCTGCTACTTGAATTTCTAAAAGTGGCTCAAAAGTTGTTAAGCTTCCCCAGATCCTCTCCTCATGCAGTGGTTATGTTTCCATATCTGTAAAATCATTTTAAGTTATTCCTTCTCCTTAAACCATGAAATCCTCATACATACACAATAGTTATGTAGAGTAGTCTAGTTCAATGAACTAAAATCTTGCTTTGAATTTGCTTGCATTGTGGCTGTCATGTACTTTTGTGATTTTTTAGTGATATTTAGCTTATCTTCGGATTATCTACCTATCTTAGTGATATTAACTATTAAGCTTACATTTGGATTTTCTACTTGTCTTAGTGATATTAGAATTATCTACATGTCTTAGTGATATTAAGCTTACATTCAGATTATCTACTTGTAGTCTTGTAGAGTAGTCTAGTTCAAAGAACTAAAATCTTTCTATGAATTCATTTTTCGCTTTGCGGTTTCAAACTTTCAATGACATTGTTATGTTTCCAATATCTTCAATTCTCTTTCGCTACAAAATAATAATTAATTAAATGACTAATGTCACATCAACAATTTAATAAGCATATTTTTTAATTGATTTTTTGTTTTTGTGTTTATGGGTTGACATGTCAAATTTTTTTTTTATAAGATTTATCTATGACTTCCTCTCTATAAGATTATTTTTTTTGTTTGTGAAATAATCTGCTTACACAAACTTAAAGAAAAGAGAAGAGACAATATAACACAAGAAATTTTACGTGGTTCAACACTACGCCTACGTCTATGCGAGGCAAATGAAATAAAATTTCACTATAATTTGGAGATTACAACATAAGCTTGAAGGCATTCTCATAAACCCAAACTCGGTTCTCTTTTAAATAAATAAATACAGAACATCCTATTGTATTTAGCCAAAAGTTGCAGCAGAGGCTCTTACTCTTTTTCTTTATGCAACTCATGTCTCTACCACTCTGCTCTTCCCTCTTGCTAACCCTTGATTTATTATAACTAAAAGTTCTCAAGCTAAAGCAAAAGAACAAAATTTCTCTCAAAACTAGTTTGGAGAGAGATCCTATAAACTCCTCATATATTTTTATATTGAGTATAAATTTTGAAAATCTAATCGTTGGATTGTATGTTCTTATTATATTATTCGTGCTTGCAAAATTTCAAGAAAATCAAAGATCAATTGGCATGTCATCAAACAAATGTTAAAATTTCAAGTTTTTGTAATCTAATGGGTCCAATCCTATCTAGGTGAGTTGGGTTGGATTGGATTTTTTCAACTCGATCCGATCATGGCAGGTCAGATTGAAAAAACCCTCTGCTGAACCCATTTACACCCCTACTTAGGAGTCTTAGGCCAACAGTCATATAATTTAAATTAAATAAAGGCTAAAATGCAAAACTCACCCTTTAAGTTTAACTTTTTTTCATATCAGTCCTATAAGTTTGGGTTTTGTTACTTTAGTCCTCTAAGTTTCATTCATTTCCAATTGAGTCATCTGTTAGTGTTCCGTTAGTTGCTGCCATCCACTTACCAAAACGATGTTGTTTTGATTTTTTTTTTTAATTTCTTAATTTCAAAAAAACTGAAAAACGTTAATTAAAAAAAAAAAAAACTAAATTACTCATGGGAACGACGTCGTCCCTTGCCACTGAATAACAAAAATAATCCCTACCCCCATTGACAGAAACAAAACTACTCTCAGAAGAAGAGATGCAGGTGTTAAATACAACTTTTTAGGATGAAGAGATCAAGATCAGCCTTGCTGGGCATGTTTCACGGTCAAGTTACAAGGCTCAAATTCAAATCACTCCTTTTTTGTAAATTTCCCCATGTCTGCAGGTCCAGATTGCACTTTGGAATGTTATTAATTTTTAGATTACCTTTTATTTGCAAAGTTTAGAATTTCCTTGGAAAATCTTTTAAGATTTGAAATAGAATTGTTGTTTTATGGGTTTTATGAGTCAAGGAAATTGTTGAGAGATTCTTCATGCGTGATTAATGGGAGGATTTTGGTATTGGCCGTACGAGTTTGTTTCAGAATCCAGAGTGCCAAAGAAGCAAAACTGTTCAAAACCCATAGAATTTCTCAGATATTGGTGGGGGTGGGGATTATTTTTGTTATTCAGTGGATTAGGGAACGACGTCGTTCTCTTGAGTAATTTAGTTCCTTTTTTTTTTAATTAACGTTTTTCAGTTTTTTTTTTTTAAATTAAAAAATAATAATTAAAAAATCCAAAAGGATGCTGTTTTAATAAGTGGACGGTAGCAAATAATGGAACACTAATAGAAGACTTAATTGGGAATGAATGAAACTTGCATTTTGGCCTTAAATAAATTACAAAATATAGGAGATATTAATACTTAATGATCTAAAAAATTCGAAGTACTAGAGCTAGAGGTACAAAATTACAGATACAATTGTGTAAGGACACCCGTTAAACGTCACCCAGCATCCCCATCAGTATGTGCAAAATTTTTTCTATTTTGCACGTCTAAAACCTACTTTTTCTATTTTACATTCCTATTTTTACAAAATACCCACATCAATTTGTCTATTATACACATTTATTCAAATAAAATATTCAATCCACACCCACCATCAACCCACCCACCTAGCCACCATCAACCCACCCACCCAGCTGCTGAGGAAGAAGAAGTACAGTGAGATCGGCGGCTGAAGGGCTATGAGAGGTGTATATAAAGGATGAGAAATCTAAAAGGATAAAACCCAAAGCGTTCATTTAATTTTGTGGGAAAAAGAGAGAAAAGTTTTGAAAAGATGAGCTAAAGAAAACAAAGAGCCATTATCTTTTAAAGTCTTCATTTAATTTTGTGAGAAAAAAGAGAGTTTTGAAACATGAACCAAAGGAATCAAAAAGTCATAATCTTTTAAAATGTTCCTTTAATTTTGTGAGAAAAAGAGGAAAAGTCTTGAAAGCATGAACCAAAAAGAACAAAAATTCATTATCTTTTAATTTATGTCTGTTTAGTAAACAAAGAGTCATTCTTTTCGCATGGAAGAGAAATATAAAGGAAAGCACCACATAATCTGATAATCTCAGCAAAAACTAAGAACTAAAAGAAGCTATGGTTCTATACATGGCGAAAGAAGCTTAACTTCCAGAGAAGACAGCTTCCCATGATCATGGAACCAAACGCCTCAAACATGCACCAATCTTAGAAGAAGATCGAATCAGTACCTTACCTGACTCCATCCTCCTCACTATACTATCCTCTTTTCCCACTAAAGACGCAATCAAAACAGGCGTTTTATCCAAAAGATGGGCCTATCTTTGGACCTCCGTTCCCTCTCTCAGTTTCACAGATACTTCCTATGAAAATGCGGCCACTTTTGCCACTGCCGTGGATGATGCCCTGCTCCTACACAGGGCTCCCAAACTCACAAATTTCTCCATAGAATTCGAGTACAGGACAGAGCTAAAGCCTAGCGTCGATCTTTGGCTTCGTTTTGCCACAACTGCCAAGGTAGACCAACTTAGTCTACGTCTATCATCTTTTGTCAATTCTTATATATACACATTGCTGCAGCATCTCTATGCCAATGAGTTTGTTTCTGAATTGGATTTTGGTAACTGCATAATTAAGCCTAATGGGTTAATAGGTTGGAGTTCACTCAAGCACTTGTATTTTGGGTTCACGTCCTTGCCCGGCTATGTGATAAATAAAGTTTTATTGGGTAGTCCTAGACTTGAATCCTTGGAATTGCATAATTGTTATCATTTTAATCGGCTGTATATTATGTCTGAGAGTTTGAAAAAATTGTTGTTGATACATTCTTGTTATGGAGAGGTGGGATGGGATGAGAACGAGCTGTTGGAATTGGAAATTGTTGCTCCAAAGATGGAGTCTTTGGAAATTGTAGGGAATTTTTATAATATGAAGAAGTGTCGGATAAAGGACCCATCGGCATTGGTTGAGGTTAAGGTCGATTTTGAAATTCCGATTGAATATGATATTGAAGAGGACGATCAAACTAAGTATTGTGAAAGTGAAAATGTTGTGAGAGAACTTTTTGAGAGTCTGCAGCAAGTCAAGAAACTTTTTGTTGGCGAATGGTGTCTCCTGGTTAGTTTTTCTTGATTACTCTCTTTATCATATTTTTGTTGTTGTTTTGTTTTATCTTGTTTGCTAATGTTGAATTTCATTTGCAGAGACATGAATGTATAAATATTGAATCTTTTTATTGTAGGTAGTCTCTTTGCTTAGCAAGGCTTGAATATATAATAATGCACAGCATCTAGTGCTTTTGTTAGTGACAAGTTATTGCACAATTTGATGTTCTTTAAAGAATTTTTATTAATACCAAAAGGAAAAATCATTTTGTGATTTATAAGATTATTGGAGGAGTACCATACTCTCTATTGTGAGTTGGGCTTAGCCGACCTCTAAAAAAATTGAGATTATGGCTTGGTTGTTGTTGTTGTGAGTTGGGCATTTTCTGCTGAGCATCTTGATTTTAACATAAGTTGTGGTCAATCAATAATTTGACATAATAGTACTGGTCCAATTTCATGAGTTGAATTATTGAGTTATATACACCTGCTTTTAGTTTCATCATGAGGTGTAGGGGACTTGTTGTAGTGCCAAATAATGATTCTTCATGATAATTTGTTGTTCCAAAAAGGCCTCTTTTATTTCATTAGTTTTATATTGGATATATTGACATTTATATATGTTAGTGTTCTGTAAATCATGTTAGCTAACTAGTTCGATGCATATTACAATTAATCGTGTCGTTTATTCTAATGTTCACTTTTCCTTATTGTGTTATTCCTTTTGCTTTGATGGACCTAGGTTCTATCTATAATGTCAATGGAACATTTGCCTTCTCCATTGTTAAAGTGCAAATATCTAACTATGAAAATGTTAGAAATACTGAATGATTGTATTGTATTTCACCTGAAAGAATATACATGAGTGCCTTTATATAGGAGGCATATGAGTGCAGTACAAGTAAGAGTGTAGTACAAGATGTGTGCTATACAAGTAATCTAGTTGGGCCTAAAGCCCACAACACTATACACATTAACAGCCCCCCTCAAACTCAAGGTGGATGTGAGACCAATTTGAGGTTGTCAACCAAAGTACGAAGGCGTCCCTTAGGATGTGACTTGGTGAAGATATCTGCAAGTTGATCTTTAGAGGAGACTGAGATCAGCTTGAGAGCACCATGGACAAGATGATAACGGATAAAATGACAATCGATCTCGATGTGTTTAGTTCGTTCATGGAGGACATCATTATGAGCAATATGAATGGCACTCTGGTTGTCATAATAAAGAGGAGTAGCAGAGGATGTGGACACACTTAAGTCTTTGAGAAGCCATCGTAGCCAAAGGAGCTCAGATGTGGTATCAGCAAGGGCACGATATTCTGCTTCAGTATTGGAGCGGGCCACATGAGTTTGTTTCTTGCTTCGCCAAGAAATCAAAGAAGAACCAAGAAGAAAGCAATTACTTGTGGTGGATCAGTGGGATCTCTTGCCCAATCAGCATCAGAAAATGCACAGAGAATAAGAGGAGACTGAGCAGAGTAGAAAAGACCATGGAAGAGAGTGCCTTTTAGGTATCGAAGAATGCGCAGAACAGCAGCATAGTGAGTCAATCGTGGAGCAGACAGATACTAGCTCACTTGGTGAACATCATAGGAAATGTTTAGACGAGTGATAGTGAGATAAACTAGGCTGCCAACCAAGCGTCTGTAAAGAAAGGGATTAGACAATGGTTTTCCTCCTGAGGGAGTCAAATGCGCATTAAGCTCAACTGGAGTGTCAACAGTCTTGCTATCAGTGAGTCCAGCTCGAGACAAGAGTTCAGAGGCATATTTGGCTTGAGTAATATAAAGGCCATCTGTAGAATGAGTGATTTCAAGACCCAAGAAGTAGCTGAGATGTCCAAGATCTTTCATCTCAAACTGCTGACTGAGAAAATCCTTGAGTTCTTGAATGCCACTGAGGTCATCACCAGTTATGACCATATCATCCACATACAGGAGAAGTAAGATAGTGCCTTTGTTAGTGCGACGAAGAAATAAGGTAGAATCATAATGACTGGCCATGTAACCCAAGCAAGAGATGGTAGAGCTGAATTTGGCAAACCAAGCTCGTGGAGCTTGTTTGAGGCCATAAAGTGCACGTTGAAGGTGACAAACCTTGTTTGATTCAACAGAGAGACCAAGAGGAGGTTGCATATAAACTTCTTCACTTAAATCCCCATTAAGGAATGCATTTTTGACATCCATCTGAAAAAGGTCCCATTTACTGGCAGCAGCAACAACTAAGAGGGCACGAACAGATGAGATACGAGCAACCGGAGCAAAGGTCTCTTCATAATCAATCCCATACTCCTGTGTAAAACCTTTTGCAACAAGACGAGCTTTGTAGCGCTCAATGGACCCATCAGAGTGAGTCTTAATCTTATAGATCCACTTACAACCAACCACAGATTTCCCAAGGGGGAGTGTCACCAAGTCCCAAGTATGGTTTTTAGATAATGCATCAAGTTCCTCTTTCATTGCAATCTGCTATAAATGGTCAGTGGAAGCCTCACGATAGGTGTGAGGCTCGTGCAGTGTAGCAAGGGCAGTGTAACAATGATAGTCAAGTAAATGTGTAGGAATGGATCTTACCCGAGTTGAGTGACGAGGTGAAATGTCTTGTGCAAGATCTTCAGGCGGAGCAGGAGCAGGGGACCCAAGCTCAGGGTTGGGGTTGGGTAGCTCGTCTTCGACCTGTTCATCTTCCACCTGTTCATTAAAGGGTGAACTAGGAAAGGGATCAATGATATCTGGTGGTTGGACAGAGAAGTCTACAGGAGAATCAGGAGCAATTACAGAAGGATCAGGAGCAGCTACAGAAGGAATATGTGCCTCATCTGGAAAAAGATTTAAGACAGAGGAGGAAGATAGGGGGGCACGGAAGTGAGAGAGCTCGACAAAGAGGCAATGTTCCCAATAGACAACATTGCGGGAGATACGAAAACGATGAAAGACAGGATCATAACACCGATACCCCTTTTGAGTTTCGCCATAGCCAAGAAAACAACAAAGCCTTGACCGAGGCTCAAGTTTGTTATGCTCATGTGGCTGAAGAAGAACGAAACAGGTAGAACCGAAGGAGCAAAGGTGGTGATAGTCTGGAGGTGACCCAAAAAGGCGCTTATATAGAGTTTGATTTTGGATAACAGGACTTGGAATGTGATTAATAGTATGAACAACATGAAGAGCAGCTTCGCCCCAAAAAGGAGCAGGAACTTTGGCAGAGAGAAGGAGAGCACGAACAGTGTCAAGAGTATGATGAAGTTTTCGTTCGGCTCTACCATTTTGTTGAGAGGTACCTGGACAAGTTAGTTGATGAATAGTGTCATAGGAATGCAAAACAGCTTGGAAAGCATATTGAGTGTACTCAAGAGCATTATCAGATCAAAAAATTTTGATATGTTTGGAAAATTGAGTTTCAACCATTTTTGCAAAATTAGAATATACTTGCAATAATTCAGAACGATGTTTCATATTAAAAATCCAGCTATAACGAGAGTAATCATCAACAAAGACAACAAAATATCGAGATCCACCAATACTAGAGACAGAGGAAGGCCCCCAAACATCAGAATGAATAAGGTCAAAGATATCAGTGGATATTGATTCACTAGTATTGAAAGGCAAAGCTGGTTGTTTTCCTAACTGACATGAAATACAATCAAAATTTTCTGTAGACGCTGAACCTAACAAAACTCTAGAAGCCAATTGTTGTACCCGAGAAGAAGATGCGTGACCAAGTCGAGCATGCCAAAGTGCAAGGGAAGGAATATAAGAAACTGCAGCAGCTGCAGCAACAGAAATAGGAGCAACAAGTGGAAGACGAAGGTTGTCCACAGGAAACATACGCCCAACTTTGGGACTGGTCCCAAGCTCTTGTCCCGTCCTTGGATCCTGCACAATACACTCAGAATAATCAAAGATAATGCGATAACCCAACTCAGCTAATTGTCCCTCAGAAAATAAATTATAAGAAAGGTTAGGAACATTAAAGACCCTAGGAACCGAGAGGTTGGAGGTTGAAACGGAACCTATATTATGACCAGACATTGTGGAACCATTTGCTGTGCGAATATTAAGAGGGTGTGATGCAGGTTTAAGTTCAGAAAATAAGGACGAGTGAGGTGTCATGTGATTGCAATAAGCAGAATCCATAAGCCAAGAGGAAGGAGACATACCAGATAAAGCTGAGAGAGAAGAGGAATAAGATGCATTACCAACCATACGAATGACATTAGCAATGATGTTTTTAAGGTCATTTGTGGACATGGTGAAAGTGCGACCTGAAGACTTAGACTGTGTAGAGATGGGAGCCATTGGTTGGACACTCTCAGTGTTAGCAACAGTAGCAGCAGAAATCGAAACAGCTGATTTGTTGTGATGATAGCAAGTCTCAATATTGTGGTGAAAACGTGTGCAAAAATTGCAAAAACATTTGTTGGATTGTCGACGACGATTATTGCAAAAAGAAGAAGACCTGGACTGCAAAAAGTCAACTCTGGCCAAAAGTCAATTGTCAAAGTCAACCGGATGACGTCAGCAGGCTAACTGGCAATGACATTAGCAGATGATGTGGAGCTGACGTAAGTAGGTGACGTCAGCTAGGGCTGACGTGGCAGTGATGACGTCAGCAGGTAACCCAGCAGCGCGTAGGGCACGTGAGGCGCGTGGATTAACTTTGCCGAAGCTTAGGGCGGCGCGTGAGGGCGCGTGGACTGTCCGATGAAGCCGATTCTTTTCCGAAGATGCAGATCGGAGAAAGACGATTCTGATGGTGTCGGCGACAACAAGATCGGAGCTACCCTAGTGGCGCGTGAAGCGCATGGAATTATTTGTCGAAACTTTGACCGGCATGTGGCGGCGCGTGGATGGTCAGATGTGGATGTTTCTGGAAGCTATGTGTAGAGCGATTGAAAATCTACATGGTGATATATCTTATGTCCTAATCGGAGGTCAAAGGTGACAGATCCGATGATGGTAGCGGTTTTGGCGGTGGAGGAGGAGCTTCTGGTGGTGGAGATTCAACCCTGAGGACTTCTGATGGTGGTGGAACAGTCGGGAGAGGGCACTGAAAGGGTTTACTGACCACAGAAGTTGAGGCAACGGAAAATACCAACAAAACAAGACTGCAAGACACAAGAAAATTAGAGCAGTGGCTCTGATACCATGTTAGAAATACTGAATGATTGTATTGTATTTCACCTGAAAGAATATACATGAGTGCCTTTATATAGGAGGCATATGAGTGCAGTACAAGTAAGAGTGTAGTACAAGATGTGTGCTATACAAGTAATCTAGTTGAGCCTAAAGCCCACAACACTATACACATTAACAGAAAACAAGCATGCCAAGATGTGTCCTTCCTGGCATTGAAAGCTTGCTTCAAAGATCGCCTTATGTGGAGACATTGGTTATAGACGTTGAATTACACTACCATTTATCCTCCCACGACTTAGAGGTAGGTTTTTCTTGGTCCAATTTCCCGAATGTCATATCAAGGCAACTTTAATGAAGAATTAATACTAGTCAGTTTATATATATTATTTAGTTTAATTTGTGTCTATTAAGGAAGTAATAAAGGCCATGATTTTGGATAGAATAAAATAGAGGAAAGGAATATATGTGACCGATTCTAACTTATCTTGTTGAGGATCCATGACCAACCCCAAAAACTTGGGACTAAGGCTTTATTGTTGTTATAGTTAATATGTCTATTTATTGGGTCAAAATAATTCCCTCAAGGAGCTTGGCCCACTTACTCAACCTTCTCATCAATGATATGTTTTCTGTTTTTTTTACATCAAAGACGTCAGTGATAGATTTTTGGAAATCTGTTTCTTTGAATAAGAGCTCATTTATTGCCAAAGATACTATTTAGAATTTCCTGCCCTGGCTGCACAAGAAGCTAGTTTCACTTTAATTTTAATTTTATTTAGTTTTAATTGTTAGGGCCAATCATGTAAGTTTCTAGTGTCTGGACAATGGGTAATCTAATTGTCCAATAAGTCTTACTTTGGTTTTATTTAAGTTTTTATGATTTAGTTTGGGTTTCGTAGTAAAAGTTCATCATTTTCCGTTAGCAATGGGATTCGAGCTTAGGTGTTTCTTCTCTATCTTTAAATTTTTTCAGCAACTTGAAACCTGGCATGCATACATTAATTAGGACTTGTCTTGGGTCCATTGATCCACCCGTCAAGATCATGACGGTAAAAAATGGGCATGTATCTTAATCTTGACGGGTCTAGTACACAGGAGCATTGGACTCAATTTTTGTCTATTAATTTATCACCCTTTGAACCCCAAAATCCAAAATCACCTATGCAACAAAATAGCCCCAAATACCCCATTAAAAGGCTAAATGTTGTGCACAAGTTACTGTTCCTAGTCCTGGAACAGCAACCCAAGTTTTAGCTTTTTCCCTTTGTAGGATCTCCAAATCCTACTATTCATTTTCTCATTAGAAACCCTATAATCCTTATTTGTTACTATTTTCCAGCCTTTTTAATCTTCCAAAACCTAATCCTAAGTCCTCAAAATCCAAGATGTCCAAAGTTGACTTAGGAATTCCAAATATGATTTGGCATTGTTCCTTTCTTCGACGTCAACTCCATTATAACATGAAAAGATATCATAATTTAAAAGTGCACTTCAAAACGGGCTAATGTACTTTTATTTTGCAGTCTCTATTAAGTAAATATGATGAAGTGAACCAATGGAAATCAAAGGAGATCTATTTCAAGCCTTTGCTACGATGCCTCAAGATTGTCAAGATCTTTGGTTTTAGAAACATTTTCCACACAAGTGAAGTATTCCACACAAATGAAGTATTCATTTTAGTGGTACAATTTCTACTTAAGAATGCAAAAGTACTGGAGAAGATGGATATCATTGAACCACAGGTTATGCAAACTCAAACTTGTAATGTGCTACATGAATGTCTACAAGTGGCTTAAAAGTTGTTAAGCTTCCTATGAGTTTGCTTTAGTTTTCAATTTTATGTACTTATGTTTTCTTTGTGATGTTATCTTGCTTTTCGATATGTTCATGGTTAATGTCAATGGTTATGTTGCTTATAAAGTTTTTGATTTGATTTTAATCACTTTGTTGTTTCAAACTTTCAATAACATTGTCCTTTTTACTACAAAATACATATAAATTGACACGACCATACATGTATTTAGTATCACATTAACAACATGATAATTTTTTTAAATATATATATATGTGTGTGTATTTTTTTTTTTTTTTTTTTTTTGTGTTTACAATTTGAGATATCAATTTGTAAGGCATATGTGTACAGTATATTTTGTAATAGTACTCCTATTATTATTCATAAGATTTATATCAATTGTAATGGCCTCCAAAAAAAAAAAAAAAAAAAAACAAAAACAAAAAACATTTTCTTTTCCTATCTTTTAGTCTCATTTCTACCCTTTTACAATAATAAATTGGAGTTTTTGAAGCATTAATATTTGTGGTGGAGGAATATGAACCCTATATGTCTTTATTGGAAACATCATGCAGTATTAACCAGTTGAGTTACAAAATTTTTGGTTATAAATTGGAATTGAGTAGAATTAATTTTTTTTAGGATTAACAGACTTTTATTACCTAGATCAAAGAATAACAATTATAATATTTTTAGGGGAGAATGAAATCTATTTATCAGTTTAGGTTTAGATTTATCTTTATATATTTAAAACCGGATGCATTTGGCTTTTGTCAACATCATGAAATTTGGAAAATAAACTTTTGATGCTTCACAATTTTACACACACACACAGCCAAAGTTAAAAGAAAATCCAATTAAATTACATAAATTGGATTTCAATTGTGGTTTAATTTTGCAAAACATATACCATATAATTTTTTAATTTTTATACCAAGTGAGTTACAGTGCAAAAAGCCAATGATCCAGAAAAAAAAAAAAAAGGAAAAAGAAAAGCTTTGGTTTGACAAATAGTGGTTATTATTATTATTATTATACAAATAATGGCCAAACAAACTAAAAGTTAGAACTTCATGCATGGATAACAATTTAAATGAATTTTTATTTTTTTATATTTTATATTTTCAAATATAAAATATAAATGTGTAAGACTTATGCTTAGTAAAATTTGTAGTTTTGTACTAATGCTAGTATCACTTATAAGATCTATATCAAATGCTTTGCGCATGTCCAGATTTGAATCAAGCATGATGAAGTCTTTAGAACATGATCCCCAAGGCCATAAACATCACTTGAATACAAACCTGCTTTCACTGAGTATTTGATTATCTGATCTGAAATAAAAGAGAAGTACGAATACGCTTGTTTTGATTGTTTGAACTTTGAAGAAAAGGAATTAAACTTAGAAACAAATCTTCTTATTCTGGTTCATTTAAATATATTCATCTGATCATTTGATATTAGAAAGTAGAAACACACGGAGATTAATTAATATTTGACACATACAGAGCCCTAGATTAGGTATATAATATCAAGGGTAAATTACACTAAAATCCCTTAACTTTTTATATTATCACGCTAAGATCTTTTTATCATCAGATCAAGACATCAATCAATTTTTGGCATAGGCGGGGATTGAACCCCAGATTTCTTTTTTTTGAAACTCTCTCAAATATATATATATATATATATATATGACATACTTACTATATTTTGTTAAACTTTCTCGTATATTACTCTCTCAAATATATCTATATTTTGTTAAACTTTCTCGTATATTACTTGAATTATTGATTAATGAATGTAGCTATGAGTACTACAATTTTTACTATATTGTGTTTATAAATTGATGTGTCACCAATTACGACAAAACAATTCAAACATACTTAAACGAGATAGTTGAAGCTCTCCAAATACAACAATGCCACATTAGTTTATAGGCTTTTATGTTGTAAAACTTGTAGTACATTTTACATTTTCCTTAGATTAATTAATTTTTTATTAAGAAAAGTTAATTATTACTTACTAGTCAATATCTCATCCGGTTCATTTTCAAAAAATTTATAAGAAATTATCCTCTAATCTATTGGGTTCATCAATAATTCAATACTATTATAAGTTGTAATTATAGTCTAGTAAATTATGTGATAAGAGGCTATGTAATCTATAACATCTTTTTTGCTTAGTGGCATAGCTTACCAATAATTAGCATTAAGAGATAGGACAGCGTGAAGGGTTATGAGTAAATGCATGTAAAAGATAAGAAGCATAAGAGGAAAAGTTTTGTAAGAGAAAAAAGATAAAAGTCTTGAAACCATAAACTAAAGGAAATAATGAGTCATTATCTTTTAAGTGTTCATTTAATATTGTGAGAAAAGAGAGGGAAAGTCTTAAAATGATGAACCAAAGAAATCAAAGAGTCTATGGGCCGTTTGGTATATGTGTTTAAACATATGTTTTCAGTTTTTAAACAACATTATACGTATTTTCACACACTTTTTTACCCATATGTATTTCCAAAAAATATAAATAAAGTTACTAGAACATCGTTATCAAACAGTCCTTATATATCTTTTAAAATGCTCTTTTAATTTTGTGAGAAAATAGAGAAAAAAATCTTGAAAAATGAACCAAAAAGATGAAAAGTTCATTATCTTTGTATAGAGTGCCTATGGCTCCTACGCTTATCAAATTAAAAATAACAAAAAGCTCAGTTGTTCTTCTAAAAAAAAAAAAAATGCTCAGTTGTTTGAGTGCTTCACTATGGTTTTAAAAACCAAAACGGATAAAGAACTGAAAAAGAGACTAATTACTGATTTTATGGTCCGATCAAAGTCGAATCGATGGTCGAACCGATGATGTCATAATTAATATTATTTAAATAATATTTATATGAATTTTGAATTTTAATAACTTATTTTAAGAAAATATAAAATATAGAATTTTTCTTTTTCTTTTTTTGCATACTACCTTTTTTTTTTAGTCAGTAATTATTGACAAAAAAAAAAAGAATAATTTATTATTAAGGTTTCATATATTTATTTTTATAAATAATAGTCTAGTTTTAACTATTTATCTGTTCAAAAAAAATTAAAAAAAAAAAAAATCCCCCAAAGCAAGTGACTAGACAACTCACTGATACAGTGACATACCAATTAGTATAACCAATCTACTTTCCCACCATCTCACTCCCCACCACACACACGTATACCCTTCTTTAATGAAAAAAAAAAAAGAAGGAGAATGGCAGAGAGAGGTAATTTCGGAGAAATGTAGCTCTAGTTTGGGAAGGTGGAAGTGGATTTATGTGGCCGTGCACTTTATCACACTTCCATCTCTTTCTTTCTTTTTGTAACTTTCTCTTTCCCACATTCATACACAGACAGAGAGAGAGAGAGAATATCACAGTGACACACGGAAGCAGTAAACCCAACTCTAGCAGCCCACCAACCTCTCTCTATTGTCAATCTAGCACCCCACACGGTTTACTATCAAAAGTTTTATTTTTTCAGTTCTCAGTGTTTTGTATTTTGTCCTCCAGTACCTCCATCCATCCCCCTCTCTCTCTCTCTCTCTCTCTCTATGAATGTTAGATCTCCATTAGATCCTCTCATTCACTGCCTCACCGAAGAGCTGTGGTTTCAACACCAAGCATGAGCATTTAGTAATTTTCTTCCTCTCTCAAGCCTAGCAGATCTGAGAAAAAAGAAGATTTTTTTAGCAAAAAGTCTGTCCTTACCCACTTAGACCGGTAGATCTGAGAAAAAATAAGAATTTTTCTGCAAAATAAAGCTCCATTTCAGTTCTCTTTCATCAATTTTACAAAACCGGTTCAATCATTTCGGTTTCCGGTTTTTTCGATTGAATCAACGGTTACCGGTTAAATCCGGTTTTTCTTATATTTTCGATTTTTAAGCATAACCGAATCGGATTACTGTCCGGCCCTGATTAATTGCGTGTCTGTTACAAAGAAGAATAAAGAATCTCACATCACTATTCACTTTTGATTTGAGAATGGAGGAGGCAGAAAGCTCTGCTTCTATCCACAGCTTCTACGACCGATACTATTCCAGTAATAATCCTGAAGAAGATGAAGAAGAAAATGATGATCATCGAACCAAAAGCCGCAAACACGCACCAATCTTAGAAGAAGGTGAAGATCGAATCAGCACCTTACCTGACTCCATCCTCCTCAGCATCCTCTCCTTCTTGCCCACCCAAGAAGCTATCAAAACAGGCGTTTTATCCAAAAGATGGGCCTATCTTTGGACCTCCGTTCCCTCTCTCAGTTTCGTGCTCGAAGACTCTCACTCCACTGGATATTACAACAAACGCATCAACGAGTTCGCCAGAGACGCAGATCGCATGGACGATTTCATCAGTGCCGTAGATCACACCCTGCTTTTACACAGGGCTCCTAAACTCACAAGCTTCTCAGTTCGATTCAAGTACTGGACAAGCCTAAAGGCTCGCCTCGATCTTTGGGTTCGTTTCGCCACAACTGCCAAAGTAAACCAACTTAGTCTAGATTTATTTTTACGACATATTGCTGATATCGATTTTGAAGGATACCAATTGCCTCAGCATCTCTACGCCAATGAGTTTGTTTCTAAATTCAATTTTAGTTACTGCAAAATTTTCCCTAATGGGTTACTACATTGGAGTTCACTCAAGCACTTGTGTATTGGGCAATCGGCCTTGTGCGATGATGTGATAAGGGAAGTGTTAATGGGTAGTCCTAGACTTGAATCCTTGGAATTGCATGAT